>PNEQ01086118.1:0-16092 GCA_003012365.1 Medauroidea extradentata | reverse complement strand
TTAAATTGTTGTCGTGTCTCAGATTACACTTAGTTTCTATTATATAAATTCCTAAAGTCTTTGGAGTTAGTTCCTTTTAACACTGAATGCTGAAAATATTATGTAAATGATTGCATATTACAAAAACAACACATACATTAAATATAATAACACAGTCATTCATTATTATTAAATTCAATAACATTAAACAAACATTTTTGGAAAGTGTTACAGTCATTCGTCCTACACTTCTACGGTTGTTGGCCATGATAACAGTTCTTCATAAAATGAAAGCGTTTCCGTGTCACCCACAATATATTTCACAACTTTCTGGATGTCCTGCAGCTTTAGACGATTAATTGGCACCTTTCCTGCAGGGTATGCTTTTGGAATAATCATGGAGAAATGTTTATTTAGAATGGGCTGAGCCAAAGGAAAGGTGTACGTAACAAGGCCGCCAATAAAAGGACTTGCCTCAACTACTCCTGGCCTTGCTGCTGAATATCTGAACTCCTTGAAAGAGGAAGGAGTAAAACTGACTTTAAGATCACGAGGAGTATCTCTTCCTACACACTCTGTAGTCACACAGTTTTTCTTGGAGAAACGAGGCCACCATGAGTTGAAGTCCAAAATGTCTTCAGTCTCCACCATCTTGACTGTGACGTTTGACTTACTGTGTGCTAACAGACTAACATATTCTTTTGGAGTGTAGATTCTATCACATTTCTAAATGTTCTTTTTGAATAGTCCAAAATCCCTATCGCAGGGAAGGAATGAATGTCCTCTTACAGGATAACAATTTACAATATTTTTTAACATTTTTTTTGCACCAGTCCTAAGCACATGCGGATCATTGAATGATTTTTGTTTTGGCCGACACAGCCATCAGAGTACAAGTATAGGTCTGTTATATCTTTAGACACACAGTGAGTTATGTAATCCAATAAAAATGAACATACTTCATTGGCACCTTTCTTTGCCACACCTTCGTGATAAACATACAAAAACAAATGGTGGGATTTTAAGTCATGCACACAAAAGCAGTTTACCCATAACTGACGTAGGTAAAATATTTCTTGGACTGGTATGTGGGGTAAGGGTAGATTCTGCATGAAGTCAAAAACTATTCCTGTCACATGGGGATTTTCCTTGCATAGCTGTTCAGTTTGTTTTAAGGACTTGTAAAATTTTTCGCTTCTGCGTTTATGAACAACCATCTCTGATTCAGCGGCACGTTTTACATTATCCGCAAGATGAGGATTTTTCAGTTTTGCTGTCAGTTCTTCGCATGTGCTACACACATCGATTTGTGGTCTTCCAAAGCGATACCGAAAATTCTCATTATAATATTTTAGGTAATATTTGTAAGACTCTTTGGTGTTTGGGTATTTATCTTGGTAAAGGGTGTGCATTTGCTTAACATCTAATTTACTATCAAGATACTTCACCTCTTTGCCTGAGTAATCAGTAGTTTTCACCGGGAATGACTCAATATGTTGATGGGTGGTATTTCTCACTGTGTCTGACATTTTATTGGAATTGGGATTCGAACCACACTTATCTTTAGGCGTCTCTCCTTTCAGCAGCAGTGCTGCTAACCTAAATACTCTCTTCTGAGACACAGCGTGCAAACTTAAGAAAGCTTTTCTACATACCACTACTCTTGTATCTCCATTCATGACATGAAACTTAAAACTCACATTTCTTTGCTTCCTCGTCCCTCCTTCATCACTTACAATCCTTGGTCTCCGACGCTGAATAGGTTTTGACTCAATAAGTCGCTGTAAATTAAGGTCTTGGTGGTTTTTGTTTTCGAGATCCAAGAATGATGAAAGGATAGTGATACGACTCTCTTCTTTTATTTTCTGGAAGCACTGTAGCCTGCAGCTGACAAAACACAAAATACAACTCTTCAACTATGTGTGCTTTCAGCTACTTTACATATACATAAGTGAAATTATATAAAACTTAAGTTTCATTTTATAGGCCTGTTAGGTAGCTCTAGGACAGTATGTAAAGTATGATCATATACCCACTTAATTTACTACGCATTGAACATTATTTATTTTGTTGCATTTGCCGTAAGTATCCTGGTAAACAAAACACAGAACGTTTCGTGTAGGGAAATTAGACTGGACAAAATAAAATAGTATTCTAGCAACCAATCTGATAACTAAAATAAATCATTCATATGTTCACTAGGTATGTTTAATGTGGCATGTTCTCAAATGCTATTTTTAACACATCTGTTTAGGCTGAACTCAATGTTTACAATATTTTAAAAGGTTATGTTAAAGAAAGCATGGCAATAAATAATATATTAAGAATGTTTTTCCAATATCTTCTAGGTTATAAATAGTTATTATGAGTCACATTTTCAACAAAAAATGTAGAAACATTTTAAATCGAACATTTTCCTTTAAATTTTCATGTCACGTCAATAAACATACCTGCAATCATCTCCAGTTTTCTTTGCTTCAACCACTTTTTTTCCATGACTGACATATTCTTCTTCACTTATACGAGCTCTTTTAACTTTATTTCTCTTATAATCTTTAGTATTAATACGTCTCTTCTTTCCTGTTTTCTCCATCATCAATGATCAAACATTCAAGTTTTCAACATCATCCATAGACAAAGAAGGTGTAAAACATAACATCTTTTGGTGTTCAAGAAAACTTGAAATATCAACTAGACATACAGAGCCATCTGTCGCAGAGAGTGTAACTAATGCGTCATACAGCAGGGCAAGGTTGACATGTGCTGCAATCTACAAGCCTGTCATTAATAAAAGGAACTAACTCCAGGAATCAATAATCAGCATTAAAAGGAACGAAGTCCATGGACTTAGTTCTTTTTAACAAAGCCTGCAAAAACGCATATACCCGTTTTATATGTATGGAAAGTAGGGAGTAAGTTCCTTTTAACATCAATCGATCCGGCGAACCAGAAAATCTGCATTACCATTACAAACCATTTTTTTGTACAATATGGACTTAGTGCGTTTTTACAATGACCTATTCAATTGTCCTTAAACATGTGGTGACGTCGATGCCCTGACATCGAAACATAGATCTCTTGAAGAAGGGATAACATGTTTCGCATTTGAGGGCAAATGTCAGTAGACTTTTCTACCACTAACGCAAACCTATGAGAACAACACCATACATAAAATGCTCTAGGACACTCTCTAAGCACAATGGATTTTAATCCATTGTACGGACCTCGCATATTCCCTGCTGTGTCCATGCTTTGCCCCACCATGCCATTAGGGTTGACTCCTACGGATTTTAGCGTGTTCATTAATTCATTGGCTAGGTTTTCCCCTGAAGTATCGCCACTTGTGAACACACAAACTTGCCACAAGCCTTCAGGAGTTCTTATCTGCCTGGGTATTGTCTTACTTCTCAACTGCTCGCCGGGTTTGTTTCATGTTACTAAACAGGCGATTGTGCGCTATCCTACAAGCAGTATATGAACCACCACAAAATCCCGCATGCGAGAAAATTTTTTCTCCATTATGCTCTTAATTATTCGTAACCAAAACCTATTCTATTGACCTATCATGCTAACTTCTCAGTATTTGTCATTACATATAACTTTTGACTTGGAATATTTTTAAGGATATTACATAGGAATGAATAATTTATTGGTAAAAGCATTTATGAAACTTGGTTTTGTGTATCAAATTTCTGGCTAATCACGAATCGCAACTTTATCAGAAACACTTTCCTTGTACGTTTCGAAAATGGTCAGTAACATATTATTAAGCCACAATAGTCGGTTCATTTGTGTTCAAATTGATCACTTTTACAGTCAATTATTGATTAAAGCTACAAAAGTATACAGCAAGTACGAACAAGACTATCAATATGACTTAATTGGTTGTATTTTTAGTTATTCTTCAAAGATTAACAAATATGACATTGGGATGAAAAAAATATTTGTACTGTTGCAGGAAATTATGTAATGTCTGATAAAGACGTTTCAATATGGATATCCATACATATATGTTTCAAAAAATTTTATAGTGTTCAGCAATCCAAATATACACGAATATAAATACTTGGCATTTCTTATTACGCTTGAAAAAAAATCATATTGTAGTGAACTTGTAACTGTAAGTAAACCATTATAAGAAAATATAAGGAGTAAAGTAGAATATGTTAATGTGTTTCAGATTATCCTAAATTCCTAGTAATTGGTACATCCAATAGCATATATTGGTGCAGATATATTTAGTTTAAATTTGAAAGTATAGAATAAAATCAGAATACTTTGTGATGTTCCCAAACAGGATTTTGTGTCTATGAATACACATTCTTGGGACAGCATAATTAAATGCTCTGTTAAATTCTTTCACTTAATTTTTTTTGTTATTCATCTTTCGAAGATTGACAAATCCACTTCTTCTCCCTTCATGAAAAGGTGGTATACATCTAGCAGCTGAAGGTTACTATTTTCTGAAATCAAATAAGATATTATAAATGAATGTAAAACAAATAAATTAGTGGGTGGATGGAATGGTATAATGGAAGACTAATATCAAATTACTGCCAAGGTAATTGCAAGCTAAGTGATTGTAATAGGCTTGTTTAAACATGACATTACCATTTATTACACAATATATTTATAATGTGCTGTGTGTAACACACACTATTAAGAAGCATGTACTGCACTCAATGTTTCTTGTATGTAACAATGGAGTAGTTAGGCATAGGTAGTTCGGAATGAAGTGAACACTCAAAAAAGACACGCTTAAGTTCTATTTTCAGCTAATTCGTATCTTTCCGCGTGTAACTAATAACGATGGGAAGTATCTAACCTCTCCGGACACGTCACTGGATGTTTACATGTGTGAAATTAATTATGCAGTCGGTATAGATAAAAACAATTTCTTAAAAAATACTTGGTTAACTATATAATGTACACTTATGTCGATTTTGTTTGTGTATTGTTGTATTAAAATAGGAAAACTGACGGAACTGTATTGCGTAATTTCGCTGCCAACCATACGATCAGTAAGGCAACTATAGTTCATGTTGAATTATATGCAGTAACGGTTAGTGATATATTTCAACGGTTAAATTTTAGTGCTCACTTTATCCCGAATGACCTGTACTTAGGTTGTAATAATTATGTCATTTGAAAATAATGTAAGAGTTTGTAATCGACAAAACTTCATTTGATATTTTATAAGTTATGTAGACGTTTGTAGTGGCTACATTTTCCACACACCAGAATTGTTTATCTCTCCTACTCTGCCTATAGCAGGATGCCAAAAGGCAATTTCTTGTGTTACAGGAACACCCAAGCAACAAAAACCAACTAGTCTAATAAAAAAATTCACACTTCAATAACATATAGGCCAGACATTAAAATATTTCAACAATTTTCCTTTGTATTTTCATATGTACTTTCAGTTTCCTGAAATACATACCTGTGATGTGTTATACATAACAGAAACACGCCTCAAAAAGTTATTGTATTTTAGCAGGGTGTGATTCTCTTTTTCTCCTAGCAGAGGGATGGGAGCCAGGGTCATCAGTACGACCTCGCACTGAATGCTCTACAGTGCATCGAGCAGCTTGCGGAATTTCAAAGACATCCGCTCGTGCCTATTCGGATTGCTTTGCTGAATCATAAAACCCATTAAAACACTAATTGCTTATCTGAGGTACAGTGCATATTGTTGATTGCATTCTTACATGGATTTATGGTATATGTAGACAAATGTGTCAGCCATCAAAACATTTGTAACATTAAAGATTTTTCATGTTAAAGTGGTCACTGTTTAAGTATTTCTTTCAGCTGTTTTGGAGTAATCTTATCTATTTTCAATGTGATAGCTATCATGAAACTCAAAACTAGTGTAAAGGTTTCACACACTGAAAACTTATCACCTTTGGTTCCAATAAAATACAGTTTTTTATTATAAATGTCGGGGAGTGCTCAGTTTAAAGAGAACATACTATCCCATCCCTTACTTACTCTATGTTACTATCATTTCTTATGCATTGAATAAGCCGAAATAAGAAGCACTGGCAAAGAGAAAAACTTACTTATTTGTATGTTGCAACATTTAGACGAAATTGTTTTATTTGTACGTCAACAACACTAATACAGTAGTAAATAATAGTTTTTTTACGCAACCTTTACAACCTACACATTTATGGGTGGTTATAAATTTACTACATCTAACTTACACTGTTACATATAGTGTTACGTAAGTTATTAAGCACAGTCTATATCACATGTTTCCACCACTGTACATCCACCTACTTTCATCAGCAATGTCAGCATTCCTCCATGTCACATTTAGCATTTATTTTCCTACATTTTAAAAATTACATACATTCCCAGAGCAATAACTAACATTCAATATGACATTATTTTCATTATTCCTTTCCTTAAAAATGCAGTAAAAAAACGGAATGTATGTTAGCAAACCTGTAAACTATGTGTGGGTCATATTATATAATGAACTTAACAATGAAAACTACAGTTAAATAGGTTTGCATGGGTCGAGTGAAATCAAGAGAACTAGTACACTACTGAAGTCACATTATTGCTAATTAAATAGAGTAACAGGAATGTAACCTATCTGTGCTTATTATTCACACATTGTTTGGGAAAATGGGTATAGCTGTGACCCTAAGGTAGTTGTACCAATTTTTTATAAACTATATTTGTTATTTATCTGTTCACAACTTTTCAATGTTAAGCTTACTTTCCAGCATGCAAGATAAAAAACTAAGCATAGAGTAAATCAGACTTTTTGACAGTGCAATATTAATTCACTTTCTTACGTGAAATCACTTGCAGTCTGAAATTGTGGTGACAGATAGCATAATTGTGGAAACAGAAGTGTTCCAAGAAAATCAAATTGCAGTGTTTGCCACATTTCCTAATTGTCAAAAAAATTTTTATAACGGTAACAGAACCAAAGAACTAAATTTTAAGTGGTGGGAGGCAACTGGACTGACCATTACACCACAGCAGCTGTAGTTGTTTTAACCCTTTCACTCCTGTGAACTGTGTTAGAAGTCAAATGAAATTGTGCTCCCAGGTCTGTGGACTGCTGGAGAAGTTGACTGATATGCAGGCCCTGAATCCTGTTGACTGCTCCAGCAGTCTTACACATCACGGTTGTTTAACATTTAGCTACGGTATACTTTCTGAGCAGTCTGGCCTTGGAGTGCTCTAGCGGGCTTTCGAGCAGCATGTAGTTCGCTTAGCGGCCGCTAGATGTCACGAGCATAGCTGCAGAGACTGGGAAATATCTTGCGTGATTTTGCGCGCTTCCTGTGCATTGGTGTTTACAAAGCTATTATTGTTTACATAATGGGAGGCGAATTGTTTGGTGTAATATAATTTACTTCGTGTAATTTTACAAAACTGTCTTGTTTTTCATCTTACTGCTGCATTGGACAGGTGAGAACACATCAATATACCGAATACTTTGTTTTAAGTATATTTTGCACACTATGTCGCGGAAAAAATACTCGGTGGAGGAAACTCTTGAACTCTTACTCGATAGTGATTTTGCGGTTTCGTCATCATCAGATTCTGACGATGAAATCCATTTCAGCTCAGCTACACCTTCATCAGCTACTACAGCTGTATCAGCTACCCCTACTGCACCCGCAACCCTCCCATCATCATCTTCTCCTTCATCATTGCCGTCTGGTTCTAAGAGGACTGCGGTTGTTGATACCTCTACTGACGAAGAAAGTATTGAAGATGAATCTACGGTTGAAAAAGGAGGTAAATTTACTTGGAAAGACGAAAACCTCAAACCAAGTAAACACAAGATCGATTATGGCCGTTCGGGACTAAAAGGGGTTGTAAATAAGGAAAGTGTTTTAAGTTTTTTCAGTTATTTTTCACAGCAAACCTAATGAATCTTTTGTGCGAGGAAACCAATAGGTACTGTTCCCAATCATTGAATTCTGGTAAAGTTCCGGAAGGAACCCAAAAACAATGGGTAGACGTGACCTTGAGCGAGATGTAAATTTTATTGTCACAGTATTTATAATGACCAGAGTGAAAAATTTAAGTATTTCAGAATACTGGTCTCAGAATAGGGTGCTTCACACACCAATTTTCTCTAAATTGATGTCTAGAGACAGATTCCAGAATATTTTGAGATTTATTCATTTTTGCAACAATGAGGAACCTCACAATGGCGACTATTTGTTCAAAATTCAGCCTATCATCCGTCACTTCTGGAAAACGTTTAGAGATACTTTCTACCCGTACGAAAATCTGTGCATTGATAAAACATTAATTTTGTTCAAGAGCAGATTGAAAATAAAACAGTACCTTCCCGCGAAAAGGAGTCGATTTGGAATCAAACTCTTTGTAATTTGTGATGTGATTACCAATTACATATTAGATTTTATTGTCTATTGTGGTGCCACCACAGATCTTGAAAACCATGATCTTGGCATTTCTGGTAATGTTGTGGCCACGCTTATGAAGCCTTATTTGCAAAAGGGACACACATTATACACTGACAACTGGTACTCTAGCCCTGCATTGTTTGGTTGGTTGAATGAATGTGTGACTAATGCTTGCGGCACAGTATGGCACTCAAGAAAAAAAAAGCCAAAAATTCCAGACAAGCTACAAAAGGGCGAATTAAGTTTTCAGTCGGTACCAGACACTTTTTTAGCAATAAAATGGTGTGATAAAAGAGATGTTTGGATGCTTTCGACATTTCATGAAGCAGACATGGCTGAGACATCCAAGATTAATTACAAAAGTGGCAAAAAATTTTTGAAGCCAACTGTTGTAATTGATTATAACAAATCGATGGGCTCTGTAGACAAAAGTGATATGGTAATGAAGACAGTGGAAAGTATTCGGAAGTCTACAAAATGGTACAGAAAACAATTTTTTCATATTTTGGATGTGTCACTATTCAACTCTTACTGTCTCTACAACAAATTTGTAAAAAAATTTTCGTACGCAAAATTCCAAATGGCACTGATTGAAGAAATCCTGGAAACAAATAGTGTTGAGAAAAGACATTCTGTTGGAGGAAGAAGATCTGAATTTACCCCTAGGCTGACAGCAGGATCTCATCTTCCTGACGAATGGGATACGTACCGTACATGTGTTGTCTGCAAAGCCCAAGGAAGAGGAAACAATCAAAAATATGCTGTAAAGAGTGCAACACAACATTGTGTGCCTTTCCTTGTTTCAGAAAATATCATACACAAAATAACTTTTAGAGTGAAAAAATATGTGAAGTGTTTGTGAAAAAAAAAAACTATCCCCATTCTGTAAACAAACTGATTTTACAGCAAGGTCAGAGACAAAGTACGGCTTACATACAGCAAAGTTTTATTGAATTATGAACAGACTCTCTACTATCAAATATAAGAAATATTATAGTACATAACAGACTGAATGCATGTACTTTTTTTTAAATTCTCTAAATAAGAATGTGTTTTTGCAAGAAAGGTAACATATGAGTTATTTGAACTTTAAAAAAATATGTAATGGCAGACAAAATATTTTACCCATTTTTATCCATTATGAATGTATATTATTTTTGAAAATAGTTGAAATGTATATACTATTTTATTTTCTAGCTAAGGGAATGTTTTAAGTGCAAGTTCAAAGAATCAGTAGGCCTGTAAAAAAAGTTTGTAGTGTAAAAAAGTATATTACTTTCTCTATGTCTAGTGTTCCGTACCAAATGTATTTACAGTGTTATTTCAATTCTTTCTACAACTAAGTTTGTGTTTTTTCTAATCTTCCGTATCATAAGTTTTATTGAACTATACAATATGAAAATGTATAATGCAATGTTTTTTTACTGTATAGATAATATAGAAAATATACAAACAAAAACTTAAAATTTAATGTTATATCAATAACAATATTTATTTGTGTTACTTTTGATATGAAAAGTAATGTGAACTTGTCCCATAATGTTTTGGGAATGAAAAACAAAAATATTGGAAAACAATGTTCAGCAAAAAATTATATTAAAATTGTAAAATGATTATGATATTTTGTAATTTAATAATACATATTTAGGGCTATATATGAATTAAAAAAAAAAGAAAAAATGTCTCAACACTGCCATAAAAAATTTTTAAACAAAAAAGTTAAAAATTTAGGAAATTAAAAAATGAAATACTATTTAAAATTTATATTCTAATATTAAAAAATGTGTGTTTCCATATGGTTGTGGAAAAAATAATATTACTATTTACAAAAAAAATCTTACAAGAAATAAAAAAAATTAAAATATGTTTTATTTATTATGTGTGTAATACATACATATGTATATATAATGCATATGCAATTATATATATATATTATTACATATAAAAAAATTCAATGTGTCTCAATACTGATAAAGGAAATTTATGTACAGCATGACATACCAAATAAAATTAAAAAAATATATAAATTACATTTTCTGTGATCTGTTTTGTATTATTTATACATATACACAGTGAAAATATTAAAACGTTATAATAAATTACAAAAAAATATTTTTAAATGGTTAAAAAAATGTTTTAGATCACAAAAAAAATAAAGTGAATGAATTACTAAAAAAGAAAGTATTCAGTACAGGGTGCACTGACAGCAACCCTTATGGCCTAGGCCATAAGGACAGACATCATACAATGGTACACAGGAGTGAAAGGGTTAACTATCTGTAATAGTTGCAAGTTGTCACAAAGTTACAAATGGAATACAGGATTTACAATGACCACACACATCTGCTGTCAAAATGGCTAACTATTTAAAATAATGTCCCATCCATCAATTGCCATTCTTTCATTTGCTATGCTGCAAATGTAACTTGCGTGAGATAAAAAATTTCCGTTGAAGATATTGTGCCCCTCGAAAGACTTTTAAATGCCAATTACAGTTTCCTTTTCAGGTTGTTTGCCTGGTATACCATTCGACCGCTCACCACTCGATAGACTTCTACCATGTGACTTGAGGGGAGGTAGGAAGGAGTGGGGCCAGGAAGGTGGATTTATTAGGCTTGGACCGTCAGTGCGGCGGGATTCTGGTTGGCTGAATTGGACGAGTTGGACTTGACTAGCAGTCTGGTTAAACGATCAGTAGTTGAGACGTTAATTAGGCGAATTATATTAGCTTGTATAAGTCAATATTGGACGTTGGATATTATGATTGAAGAGAATATGCAAGTGTTTCTTCTTTCTTTTGTGAGCGGCTGAAAGACTTAAATGCCTCATGGTAAGTGTTTATTATGGCTCGTCGCGATCGTGATTTGTCTTCAAGGATCTAATATGAAGGTGGAGAAATCGTCAGTTTGCTCTAATTTGAACTATCCGGCTGTGAAGGTAAGAAGAGTATTTGTCTTATGGTAGCTGATCGACGACTATAAGGGCGAATTTCCTTCATCAATGGAAGTATTGTGGACCTATGCGTAGTAATCGACACATTTAAAACACCCTCGCACGATTGAAGGCCTCCGGAGTTTTTGAACTTATTTAAACTGTAGACCTTTTTTACCACGATAGGTCTTGTCCTGCTTTCATTTTTTGTATGTTTTAGGTGATTATGTTGATTGTTCGTGGACTTGAACACTTAAAGGACTTTTGCTTATTGGTTACATTAACATGTATTAGGTTTGATCACCGAGAATATCTTTGTGCTCTTAATGTTTGTATGTATTGGCATTTGCTTGTATTAAATTACTATGTTGAAGGTATTGTACGATCGTCAGTTTCTTTTTCTTGGGCAATAGCTTCAAGATTATTTCGTGGCCTTACAAGGAAAAGGCACTAGTTCCAAAAATGCAGAAAATTATTTATTCATAGGAATAAGTTCAGAATTTTGTGTTCCGTTTCCAGGGAAAAAGCTCCAAGTCCTATCAAAACAATGAAAGGTTGATCTGTAGTACTAGATTTTTGAGAAACATAGA
Organism: Medauroidea extradentata; assembly: GCA_003012365.1. Lineage (NCBI taxonomy): Eukaryota > Metazoa > Arthropoda > Insecta > Phasmatodea > Phasmatidae > Medauroidea > Medauroidea extradentata. Next base: position 4,187 of record PNEQ01086118.1, on the reverse strand, counting down.
TACTTATAAATACAATTTTCTCAAATCAAATTTTCTGGACTTAATGCCTTTTCCTTGTAAGCCCACAATTTACTTTTATAGATTTTAAAATAATTTATAGCTGTTAATAAATGCAAACAGTGGTTCTTTACCTCAAATAAATTTTATGAGCAAAGATACTTATTGATTTTTATTATTACTTACATTTTCATGTACTTTCAATGTACATTATAATTTTAGTCAGTGTTTTAAATTTTCAGAATGCCTTAGTTATGTTGTTCTTTATTTAAATATAAATTAACAGCACCATCCAACAAAAACAATGAAATGAAAATCACTGCTTTCTCTTTAAATAAAATTGTTAAGACGATCGCTGCCAACTGTGGAAGGCTCTAATTTCACCAGTCAGCCCATTAAAAGGTAAAGCATTGCACACTTTAGACAAACAGTGAGAATTGTCCCAGACTCCTTTTTAGCCGGATGTCACGTGATCGAAGGATATATGTGACAGATTGCCGTAAATCCTGCTTAAGAAGCGGGGATATGGAAACATTTTCGTCTTAAAAAACGAGCAACTCTTTCAGGTCCAATTCTTTTAGACTTCAATTATTTATGAGTAAAACAAAAAAAAAATATTAGTACGGAGTCAGAAACCTTGCACACCAGTTTATAGCATGAGAACTGTAAAAACACTATCGGAGAAATTAGCAAAACATTTATCCATAAATTATCAATTTCATAATCTCATACATAGTTGTAAATGTTATAAGCCTTTTTGTGGCTATTAAAATTTAATAATCACAAATTTTCAGGGCTAACTGTACGAGGGTTATAAATCTTTATGGAGCTAGGATAAATTCTTTTACACTCTATGTACGTTTCAGTGTTTTAAAACTGTGGTATCACTGGCACATAGAATTTACTTTTATTTATAAATAAATTTAATGGTTGCACTGTAGTGGTAAATTATGTCACACAAACAAACGGCGAAGCTTCTTAAAACAACAGATGTGAGTTAAATGGTTTGGAGCAACCAAACATTTTTTTCACTATTCAGAGTCTTAAGCAGTAATTTTCTATAACGAACGAAATGAAGAGAAGCCAATTTGTGAAGCAGCGAAGTATATTTTAACTGACAGAGTATTTGCTTTTTGCAATTTCCGCATGCATTCAAGTGATTTACTTATAGTTCGTTTTCTCTTTCATTTATGCTAACCAAGCGAAAGAAATAACTCGCATGAATTAAATATTATGTACAGTACATTACTGCCAGAAAATTATTTATCACAAACAAATGTCATGTTAGTGCCATGTTCAGGAAACATACATCCCTGTTTGTCTTTGGGGTACTTACCTCAACGTTATTCGTTTCGGATAGCAGGATCACTTTCTTGCCTGCCAATTCATTGTGACGCCGATAGGCAGTCAGCATGTCATTTTTTATCAAATTTCCGGAGATGCAGAAACCTAACGCCCCTTGCCCCTTACCTAAAACAGCCGCAATTTCCCACTTTAACACACACGCTTTTAGAACAAAACTTAACAAACATTGCTATCAGCAGTGTGTGTACTGGAACCTACCATTTTTCTCCCACTGCAGTGGTCGCCCATCTTTCGTTCTCGTTATGTGGTGACCGAGCCTCATCATCATTGAATTGCCCATCAAGTGATATCCATTGATCTCCTGTAGACAGCATGTCACAATGTAATACATAAAAAGTGGTATATGTAAAAGGGAATCACACTTTTAACAACCTAAGGGTGTAAAATATTTTTAAGGATAACAGATATAAACTTTACTTCTTCTCAATGTACTTGCAACTAGCAAGAAACACATAGCTATTACAGTGCACTGTACTATATTTTCTTCAACATTATACTTTGGCCAGTGTACTCAAACAATGCCAGTAAAAATAATGTTTGTGCAAGATGCATGCTGAGCGAAAAGGTTTTAAATGTAGGTAACCCAAATAAACATGTTATCATCAAATAGGTACATAATTTACTTCCCCAGCCCTGTCGTTCCAAGGCTCCTCCACACACCTCACCAGCAATAAAGATGTATATAAACTGTTAACCAAAATATCTCATGATATATTTATAAATATATGGCAAGTTTATATAAGTATGTTGAAAAACGTAACTTATAAATTAAATCTTCAAATAAGTGTCGATGTGAACGAACTCCTTATATAAAAATAAAGGTATTTTCAACATAACTCACCAAACCCCACCCTATAAAACATATTTTGTTGCACCTCTTCCATCTCGCATTACTTTATATGTATATATAGGCCTACATTGAATAATTAAACTGAAAAAGGTTGAAAAGATTCAGTGTAGTATAAAATATCGTGTAAGCCGTAGCGGCTTAGACCGTAACACAGATGTAGGCCTTTCACGATAAAGTGAGCACTGCATAAAGTTTTCTTTAGGTCGTTTTGCAGTTATCTTTACTAAATTTAATATGAAAACTTTCATGTAGCTAATAACCAGTGCAAATGTTTCAATGCTCTCAAAAGTTAACACATATTGGCTTAATATAACATATTTTTAATTAGTTACGAGTTCTGCTGAGTGCTGAGTTTAAAGTCAACAGCCTCCTAAAAAAAATAATTTTTTTTCTGTCTTCTATGGATATTTATGTAGAAAGACATAATATTAATTTTTTTGGTGTTTAGTGGTACCCTTGAAACGATGTAACTTTGTTTTTTTTCCTTGCAATTTGTCCACAGCCCTGTGGCAAGGATTTGCTTAACCTACCTCTTCTCAATTTCCGACCCCATCAACCTTTTCCTAAACTCCCTCGCTCCCGTCACCTTAACCACATCCCTCGCCAACTCATTCCAATCTTTTACCGTTCTCACCATCATAGTTTTTTGTTCTCTGTCCTCTTCCCCATCCTCTGTATCTTCCACTCATGATCACCCCTTCCCATGAATAAACTTCTCTGTATCTTGTCACCCAGTTGTACCCACCCATCCACCCCCCTCACCACCTTAAACATACTTACTAGCCGCTCCACTCTCATCCTCTCCTGCAGTGTGCCCCACCCCAGTTTATATCTCACCATTACTGATGGTCTGCAATCCTCTCTCTCCCCCCGTGTCCTCCACTTATTTGTGACCCACCAAGCAGCCCTTCTCTGCACTTTCCTATCTCTACCACCTCCTTTCCCACGTACGGGTCCCAGACTGCCGCCGCATACTGCAAAATGGGCCTCACCATTGTTTTGTATCCCTTTTCTTTCACTTTCTTGTCTGTGTCCCTTAACACCCTTCCCAGCAGGGCCAGCGTTCTTCTCCCTTTACTTGTAACACATGTCACTTGCTCGCCCCATCTTAAGTCGTCCTAAATAATAACTCCCAAATATTTATATCTGTTCGCCTCTCCAATCTCCTGTCGTCCCCATCTATGTCTCTCTGACTTCATCTCTTTTCTGTGTAAGTCTCAAAATTTTAGTTTCATTTATGTTAATTTTCATCTTATTTTCTTTCGTCCACTGTTCCAATTTGTTTATGCCCTCGTGCAGACCCCCACCCTCTACCCTGTCCAATCATCTTGTATAATACACAGCCATCTGCAAAAAGACGAACCCTACTATTCATGTTTATCCCCAAATCCCCCATCATAATTAAAAAGAAGAGGGGTCCTAGGACACTATCTGTGAAACCCCTGATGTTACCCTTCTTTCCTCTGAGAGTGGGTACCCTACTCGTACTCTCTGGGTTCTTCCTCTCAGATTCTCTCCCTCCCAGTTTACCACCATCTTATCCTCCAACAACGCATTCAGTTTGATCATTAATTTTACATGTGCACCTTGTCAAATGCCTTTTCAAAATCCACAAATACCGCATCTACCCGTTTCCTCCCATCCATAGCCTCCCCTATATATTCCATCAATCCTGCCAGCTGTGTCTCACATGATAACCCCTTTCTGAATCCATGGTGTCTATCGTCCATACTCCCGTTCTCCTCCATCACCCTGAGACGCAATGGTCGACCTGCATCTCATTTGTCTCCCGTCATGTTTGTTATTTTTACGCATATTGGTTTTATTCTACATCGAAATTATAACAATGCCTGTTATTGAGCAGAGATATGTGGAGGGCTTGTTATATGAAATGAATACTTACCTTTCACGTTTCTGCAGTTCTGCTTAGACCTGGTACGACGATATGACAACGGTTAAAGTGGACACTCGCGGC
>PNEQ01086116.1:0-16090 GCA_003012365.1 Medauroidea extradentata | reverse complement strand
ACTTACCCTTGTAAAGGAAAATCTTCGTTTCTGAACAGTCGCAACAAATTATAAACCACCACGCCCACTTTTCGTACATCCAGTCCAAGGACAATATAGGAGATCCAGTCAGCTCTTTTCGACTTCAGCATTCTTTGTTTCATCTACAACAAAATAAAACGGTATATTGTAACAAAATAACATGCATTTGCTATTAAACAATTATATAACATAAAACAAATAAGAAAAACAATACTTCGTACAGATGTGTTACTTACTGATTTGGGTCTTCAGAACATCTTAAATAGGATTTGGAGCAGTCTGCGCCATCGTAATTATTGTAGCAGTACACTGCAGAAATCTCTCCTGCGATAACAAATTACCACTAATTCGAAAAAAGTGTAATTAAAACGCAACTAAAATACAGCAAAATGCCATTTAACACACGCTTTATCACCGAGCTTACAGTACACGCCACTAGGAGCACTCGTGTAGTATGTCTACCTTTTTTTCGGCTACTTTCCCATATTGTCCTTCTACAATATTTGCTTTCGGTTCTAATTTTTATATTATTATAAGCATACTTAATAAACTTGTAAAAATAGAACTCACAAAATATGTTGTTGGTGTGTTTACAATGCAATCAGTGTTTTCTGAGGCATGTATTTTTCATGTAAATATTACAAGTCGTAGAAGTATTTTGGTCATACATAATTGCAGCAAATGGTTTGTCACACAAAACCGGATAATACATGTAGACAAGCAAAAGGATGCTTTTGGTTGTTTACTTTTCTGTTTGTCTGCATGTATTGTCTGTTTTTTTTTTTACTCACAGTTTGCTGCTATAGCGTTTATCCATTGCAAGAATGGTTTAGAAACAACACAAATGTTATATTAGTAGTACAGTGAATGTTGTACTATGTGCAAAGTGCATTGAATTGGGCAAAGAAAAAGAGATTTCTTTTATAAAGCATAAAAAATTAGGTTAAAAAAAAATTTATTAGGTCAGGGAATTATATTTCCAACAGTTTGTAGCCACCCTGATTATCTTTTTGACAAAACTATTTAATGCACATTATATCTGTATAACTATGTCGCTATAGTTTTAGGAATGCGGCACGTTTACTATAAACATTATTTTAAGACCCCTCAAACTGGCCAAAAATGGCTTTTCCAGACTCCCGGAGCTGGAAGATTAACAATCGGTAGGAACAAGATTTTATGGAGTTATTTTTTTGGTAAATTTTGTTTTTAAAATCAGACATTTCTGTGTTATTATTTTTGTGCTGCACGTACTTTCCAAAACTCATTAAATTAAATACACTATGCTTATCTTTGCTGAAATAAATACAATGTAAATAGTAAGCATATTCAAAAGGCATAAAACACTTAGCATGAAAAAATGGTTTACTTAAATATACTATATTAAAAAATTTAAATCACCCTAAAGTCTTAAGGGACTGAAAAATTCAATACAAATGACAACTGTTAGTCTTCCAACTATGCACACCAATTGAAGTTTATTTCACCATCAAAATTTTACACTAAAATCAAGTATATACCGTGTATACTCGTGTATAGTGCACACCACGATTTTTGCAAAAAGTTACAGGGAAAAAATATTTTTAGTGCCTCCTTAGTATGTAAAATATGTAAAAAAAAAATAAGGATGAGCCAAGCGAGCCGGTGAAGCAGCACGAGGGAGGCTATGATGGAAGGGTCAAGGAGGGGGGAAGAAAGGAAAATGTGGCTGGCAACATATAAAAGAGATAGGAAAGGTAACATTCACACTGGTTAAAGCTGGCTTTCCACTGGTTTGTGTCTGGGCGCGCATGGTGACGTCAGGTACTCTAGGGCCCTCCGAGGCGATGTGTGTCTACCCACTCTCCAGGCCATTTCCTCTGCAGGTCAAAATACGCGCAACCCTCTGGTGCGAGAAAGTCCGCGCAAAGTCAGGGTGGGGGAGCGAATAACGGACAATAGCCTTTCCGCTGTGTGTGTATCCAAGCCCCGGCCTGACAGATAGGGCGGTGCAGGCGACGTGTGTAGTCAGTTTCTGACATGAATTTTTCACCATAAGATAACATATAATAGATATCAGATTTGGGCATGGTGATTTGTATTGACACAAATATCGAGCATTATTTAATATTATCAGCTATACTGGGCCTCGCCTACCACGCACTTAAAATGCGTTTCAGCGTGTTTTAAAGAAACTATTCCACATATGTCCAATGTGTTTATGTAGGAAAATAAATACATTCCAAATGATGACTGAAGAATCGTTTCAAAGCATCACTACGATTAGAAAAATCATTTCGGAGCCCCTCAAAACGACTAAAAACAGCCTTTTAAACCTGTTATATCTGAAAAAGTACTCACGGGATTCGTGTGAAACTATTCTAGGAGCATGCAGTGGACTTTGCTTAAAACTTTTCATCAATAAAAAGATAGGTTGCCACTGAAAGTGTCAGTCAGGCGAGTGATCTTTTTAAAACTGTAGCTATCATTCAGCGGGCATTTGCTTTGTAAATTCGGCCAGCACGATCAAACCATCATTTACACAACGCAAAAATTATGTTAACCTAAATAACAGCAGCTGAACACACAGGGACATAATTTTTTTTTTCCACAGTTTGAAGTGACTAAACAGTATTTCATATTTGATGGAATTTTTACGAAGTAATTTTTTATGTGGTACTTAACAGCACATGCCAATCCACGCTATGATTTATTCTACTTTTTTGGGAAATGATAAGCATTTCCGGGGTTATTACATTTTGCAAAGGAACACAATATAACTAACCAATGTATTTCTCAATAAGAAGCTGTAAATCCAGCGAATTTCAACAAAATACAGAAGTTAATTGGGAACTGACGTGAGACATTGACTTCAACGGCATATTTTCTTTTAAAAGAAGTCAACGAAATTTTTTTTGTTTGTTATAATACAATTGGCACGAATTTGTATTAGACCTGTTTAAATGCCCATTTTTCATCTGCGTTTTGAGCGTATTTTATGAATCGATAGTACTGTAATTAAAGTTTTTAAGAACACTACATTTTAAAACTACATTAATTAGGAAATTCTTGCTTTTTTTTCCAACACAATTATGAGAACTTCAACATTAAACATTGTGCATTAAGTAAAGCCACTTGTACTATTTCTTTGAAATACAGCAGTTTTTTATGCTGTAGATGTAGGTGAAGTATGATGAGGATGGAGCAGCGACGGAATGTAATGGATATTTCCCGAAAAAAGTGAAAGTTAACCAGCAATGTTCACAATGTTTCTCACACCTGAAGGGTTGCAATATTAACTATTTTGAAATTAATATGTAAATTACAGGAATTTTAAATTCCGATGGTTCTTGCATTTGTTTTATGAATTATTGTTCTCTTTCTATTATTTCTGCAGTTTTATTGAAACTTATTTTTATAAGTGCATCACAAAAATATAAAATCTACAGTACAAATTCTCTTCAACACTTTGTGGAAGTGTTAGCCTATCGTACAAAAGAGAATGCATGTTCATTGGTTGCTGTTTTCAAATAGTTTTTTAGTAATCAAAATGTTAATAAAGCATATTTTTTAGTGGTACTCATAACTGCAATAAAACATTTTGCTGGAGTATAAAATGTATACCCAAATATGGACTACAGACGAAAGATAAATTACTACTTTAAAATAGTTTCACACAACGTAGCACAATTGCTTTATCATTGCTCGGTTAAAATTATAATCTGTATCACTCTAAAAAAATTCTCTTTCCCGCATAATCGCTATAAGATATAACATTACCATTTCAGCCAATTGTAAAAAGAGAATATATCTGTTTGCTTACTAAGCTTTAACTTTGGCATCTACAAGACTGTAACTTCTGCGAAAATGTTTACAGTGTAATTGCTGGTGGTTGATTATATCATCAAACTGTATTCGTATACAATTTAAAAATATAAATCCACACATATTGCAAGTTTTTGAAAGCCTATCAATCTACATGTCCCTACAGCTTCTCTGGCTATGTCGCCTATTAGTGTAGGAAGTGTGGGGAATACCAAGCACATCTTGCCCCCTCAGTGTGAATGCCGTTTCCAGTGCCTGTTCCTTCCTGCACAGAATCCAAGTAGCCTAGCAGCTTGTTTGTACTCCACGCACGTGCCTCTCTAGGATCACTTCCAAGGCGATCCTACCCAGCTAGATTTCAAAACACCAAGCAAGGCCTTTCCACAGCTGGATGTACCGCGGGCCCCCGAACTGTGATGTCAGGTATGACGTTGCAGGAGGGAGGCGCGCCCAAATACGCACCAGTGGAAAGCCGGCTTAAGAGTGCAAAGGTAGAGGGGTTGTTGTCGAGTCAGGGGAGATGGGGGTGTGGCTTGTCTCTCTGCCAAGGTCGTTTGCTGCCTGCTAGCCGTCGCCTCGCGCGTGTGTGTGTGTGTTTCTGAACAACAGTCCCACCCTCTCTCGCTTTGCTGTGCCAGCCGCTTCCAGTATGTCCCCCTCTCCTCCACCTCACTTCTGAGATACAGGTTTGTATCAACGAAAGCAACGTGCGTCTTTGGTGGAAAAGTATAGAAAAACTTATGGTTGTAGAACCGTCCCACAAAGCTTTAAGGGGCTGTGAGCATGGGAAGTGTCCTGAACTGGAAGATGAGTTGACATTGTGCGAGAGAGAGTCAGTCGAAACCAATGCAGGTTGGCTAGCTGGTACAAGGGAAGGAGGGAAGCCATGCCTCTTCTGCCTCCTACCCCTGCCTAGAGCGATCTAGGTTCTGGCGCTTTCGAGGTTATGTCTTGCAGGCGCTAGCTAGCCGGCTGCCACCACTGCCGTCCACACACAACTGGTTCACATTGTACCTATGCTATGACCCAGTGTCATTGTTCGGTAACGCGTGGACGCAACTCGTTTTCTACGCTTCATTCGTAAGTGGTGAGTACTTCTTGGATGTGACGTGACCGTCCGTGGCTGTGTTTATTTACATTTTCTGTTCAAATTTACTTCAGGAAAAATGTGAAAGTTCGCGACATATAATATTTGTATTAGTGCTGTTAAATACTGCATTGTTGTAGTTCTTTATAGGAGACAATGCCACCAAAAATATCTATTAGCGAACGGGCGAAACAGTTTTCCAGTGATGGGTTGGTGAAATCTGGGGATGTTTTACTTTGCCGTTTTTGCAACAATGTGATTACTGGTGATGTGAGACATTCTTCAAGCAAAGGCCCGTGAAATCGCTCGTGAAAAAGGAACTTCGTTGGTCCTGACGTCAACTAAGCAGACGTGGGAGGGTGTGTGGTGGCTAGTGAAGGGTAGGTCTGGCAACTGTGGCAACTTCAGCTTGTACGCGCTGCCTCTGATGTCACAGTGTCTGCATTCCAACAGTCCCGCCTTCTCGCTCTTGACTCGCTTCCCATCCTCATGTTTACAGCTACTGGTCTGCATCATTCCCTCCCTCCACTGCTTGTCGCCTACTCTTCCCCCATTACTTGCCCACATGCTCAGTTCTAGAAATCTTCAGCTTTCCCGCTGGCTGCCTTACCGCACGAACGAGCCTCGGCATACAGCATTCACAGTATCACATTATAAGGCCATGCAATTTAATTTTACAGTTTTAGGGGTTCAAAATTGCCATTCACACTCTATGCGGTGATGCATTTTATGCAGAAAAGTAGGGTAAACTACAGAAAACAACCTAAATTTAAGATGCCGAGACAAAATTCGCGATATTTCGCATATTCAACTTGAAATAGTTTTATTTCGCATTTTGACACCAATTTCGGTGTTGTTTCATTTTATCGCAATTCACCGTTTAATTGTGTCCCTAACAATTGGATTTGAAAAACGTAACTATAGAAACAAGCGTTAGACTTTGAGCTAGGTTGAAAATAAATAAAATAATGTCGTCACCACTTAAAAGTCCCATACGAAAATGGATAATAGTAAAACACTGCATGCCATCTGAGGGGCTTGTGCAGAGAGGCGATGATGCATTACCTGCATGGGTTAGTGGCAGCCTTACCGCTTCTGCTTATACACAACCTATCTAGGGTGACACCCGTTAAGGATTTGCTTCAAGTTCAAGGTTGTGCTTTTTGACTACTAGTCGGCATGGGAATGTTGGATGTGTTTCGTCCAGGTTACAGGAGCCAGCTAACGATAATAAGTGTCAGTTGCGAGCAATATTAGCGTGCATTGTTGCAACAATCGCCTGGGTTCACCTACTTGCTACACGGATTCATCATCTCCTGTGGAAGGTGGACACGTAGTGACACCATGATGTGATGTACTACATCAATGTTTCGATTGTTGCACATTTGATAGCCGAACAACTAACGAAAGACACGACCTGTCACGTAGTACACTTACAGTCATGCCATCTTGATATTTACTGGTGTTGACGGAGTTTGGAACTTCTTGCGTAGATGTGTATCCATTCGCAACACGTGAAGAATATAGGTTCACGTACAATTTGTACATAATATACAGAACATACAGCCCACCAAGGCCGACTGAGATCTCTTAGTATCAGTTAAACGACACTATTTACAATAACCACAATACTCCAGCACACAACATAACAGATAACGACGAAGGCAATGGGTATAACTTGTGCACCAGTCTATGCAACTGTCCCTTCTGTATGCACACTTTTCGGCACACTTCCACCACTCGTACCATACCATCCTGTCCTGGATACAACTTGCTTACTCTTGCGAGGCACCATATCAGAGGTGGCACACGATCTTCTTCAACCAGAACCAGGTCTCCCACTGCATTCCAGGTTGTCCTGTGAGTCAGTTAACCACTGGGTTGCAACTGTTGAAGGTATTTCCTGTACCACCTGTTCCAAACTTGATTGGCAAGGGCACATACCATTTTCCACCTCCGCGATAGATGCAAACCACCATCGCTGTCAGCATGTGGCTGAGGTACAGACACCAAGGGCCTGATAATGAGAAAATGGCCTGGTGTAAGAGCTGTAATGTCACAAGGATCAGAGGAGAGAGGTGTCAAGTGCCTTGAGTTGAGGACGGCCTCGACTCTCATGCACATAGTCATCAATTCTTTGAGTGTCAGTATCTGGTCCCAGTTGTTTGCCGGAGGTGATATTTAGCAGATTTAACTGCGGCTTCCCACAAACCACCTTGGTGAGGACTTACAGGTGGGAGAAATTTAAAATCAATAGAGTGGGCCAATGAAAAATTCTCAAACAGTGGTGCTTTTCTAAGTTTGGTGAACGACTGATGAATCTGTAGTGAGGCACCTACAAAATTTGTGCCACAATCTGAATAAAGACTGGTACAAAACTGCGCCTGGAAACAAACCGGGTCAGAGCAGCAATGAAGCAATCCGAAGTGAGGTCAGAGACCACTTCAATATGGACAGATTTCGTGGTGAAGCAAACAAAGATAGCTAAATAAGCCTTTTGTGTTGTACACCTACGCAACTTGTTGAGCCGTATTGAGATTAGCCCTACATAATCCACTCCAGCTTGTTGAAAACTTGCTCGGCTGGCAAATCACCCATCAGGGGGGAGGGGGGGTGTTTGTTGGTAGGTCGACACCGGAAGCACCAAACACACTTGAAGACCCTTGATTGAATCAAAGATCTTGCTGAAAAAACTCAGAATTTTTGGGTTAAAAGTGTCTGTAATAGTTGTGGGGCAGCATGCAGGTACTTCAGATAATAGTGCTCCACTTGGGCTTCAATCGCAGGGTGGTCCTTAGGCAAGATGATCAGATACAGCACTTAGTTGAAAACTCCACTTGTACATTCGATAAACATACGCCCACCTTGAACACACCTTGTTGGTCGAAAAATGGTGCCAAGCGCTGTAAGCGAGTAGAACACCATTTTCCTTCATAAATGAGTTTTAAGTCTCTAGAGAAACAGGCATGTTTAACACACAGACATAAGACGTGGCTTGTGCCAGCTCTGCAGAAGATAAAGTACCGCGAGCACGAGATTTTCTGCGGCAATTGTTAATGAACCACATAACGTAGGCAAACACTCTAACAAGTTTGGACCTTGATGAAAATTTTCGTAACAAAGGAAGTTCAACAGAATGTTCATGAGTGTTGACCAAAACTAATGGGGAGGTTTTTAGCTCTGAGATTTCACTGACACTTTGGTTTACTTTCGACAATGGCCAACAGTTTGGGGGTTCCACCAACCTGGGTCAAAAACTCTATAGGAAGTACTCCACGAGTCACACAGTCAGCAGGGTTTTTCACTTGATTCGTGTGTTTCCAGGACTGGGAAGGAATCCACTCCTGAATTTAGGCAACCCTGTTTGACTCATAAGTTTTCAATAGGTATGGCTGTGTTTTCAACCTGAACAAAATAATACGGGAATCGGTCCAAGCATTAACAGAAACGACACTTAAGTATTGGGCTAAAAATAATGACAATAATGTAGCAACTTGGCCAGTAAGTGGGCACCACACAACTCATGTCGAGGAAGGGAAACTTGTTTGAAAGGGGCAACTCGTGGTTTAGCTAACGAGATTCACACATACATTACCTTGAGAATCACTACTCTCAAATATACAACTGCGGCATAGGCCCGCTCCGAGGCATCAGAGAAGCCATGCAGCTCCACACTATCCACATCTGCGCAGATGAACTGTGGCAGAGTGAGAGATTCCAGTCTGGGTAACCCTTCAAGGAATTGATTCCATTTGTCCTTGTTTGGAGGGGGCATTGGCTCATTCCAACCCATTACTTTGATCTATAACCACTGCATCAAGATTTTGGCCCACACGATTACAGGAGACAGCCAGCTGATAGGGTCGTAGATCTGAGATATCTGTGCTAAGACAAAGCGTTTGGTGGGAACACCAGCACTCATACACAGGTTGTAGGAAAAACTGTCCCTTTCTGTATTCCACTAAAGGCCTAAAATGTTCACAACAGGCCCAAAGAAATCGAGTGTCTTAAAAGTTTCACGATGACATTCAGGTACATCCGTCAAAGGCTGTGAATGGTTGCTGGACCATTTCCTATGTTCAGACCCTTCTAGGTGTAAAAGTTGGATCAACTGGTTTTTCAGTGTGTTAGTTTCCCTACAGTCGATGCACCTATCACAATGTCGTCAATGAATATGTGATTTATCAACACGCTTTGGGCTACTGGGTAGTTGAGATCCTCATTGGAAGCCAGTTGACGCAGGGTGTGAATAGCCAAGAAAGGTGAAGAGGACAAGCTGAAAGCCAGAGGACGCAGGGTGTGAATAGCCAAGAAAGGTGAAGAGGACAAGCCATACGTCACAGTGTTGAGTTGGAGTGTTGTCAACGGGAGAGATGGATCATCCCGCCAAAGAATGAGTTTGTATGACCGGTCATCTTCGTGAACCAGTATTTGACAATTCATTTGTTTAGTGTCACACGGGAATGCAACTCTATAAATCCGGTCTAAGGTTAACATTAGTTATGTCGTTTTGCGGTTTGGGTCCTGGAAAAAGTATGTCATTAAGAGAAAGACCATTAGAAGTCTTTGCGCTTTCGTCAAAGACCACCCTTAACTTGGTGGTTGAGCTAGACGTTTTCAGCATTCCATGGTGAGGGATAAAACAAGTAGGATGTTTTTAACCATTCAAAAGTTGCAGTGTTGGGGTGTAACATTCCATATGGCCTGATGTGACAAAGTCAGTCATGAATTCCTTGCACATGACCCTCATTGCCAACTTAGAAGCAAGTCTTTTTTCAAGGCAGTAGTACCCATTTTCAGAAATCAGATGATAATCACAAAGAGGTTGGACATTGGGTTTGATAGGGAGGCGAACCTTGTACCTACCAGAGCCATCTCAAGAATCTGTCATCATGAAATGTGTTTCACAGAAGTCTTCCTCTTGTGGTTTCACTGCTACCATGGGTGATTCCTCTGCTTCCCAGAATTGCTTGAGAAAGTTTTCAAGGGAATTATCAACGCCGACAAACATGGACACCTGTCCATCGGAAACAGCATTGTGATTCCGGGTATTCACCGAAGAGTATCCATTCTAGTTTAAACTCCAACATACAGGCATGCGACTTCCTAATTCCAAACGTCCACCCAGACAGACGTATACGTAGACATCGGTCCCAGCAACATGTCAACAGGGCCAGGTTTGTCGAAGTGTGGGTCTGTCAGTGGTAGGGAACCCAGTCAAGTACGGACACATGGATTTACTGCAGCTTGGGGAAAATTACTGGTGATTTTTGATATGACAAACAGTGGGTGGCTGAAGGTATAGGTTGAGTCCAAAGATGACTGAATTCTACATTACAATGCTCTCTTCAAGTTTACAAAATCTTGTGATAGCCAGCAGACCCTTTCCTTGACCTTAGTGACCTGAAGAGACAATCCATTAGCTGCAGTCTCAGTATTAAACTAAGCCTGAGCTGCATTATCGAGTAGGCAGAGCATTGCATGAGGTCTATTGTCTGCACCAAATGTAGTTATCACCGCAGTGGATAACAAGACTGACATGTGGACATTGGGTGAGGAAATACCTACAAATGGTTCGGATGCATCAACACTTCTTACGGAAGAACGATTTCTACTCTCACTGTCAGATCTGTCATCCACATGTAACAATGTATGATGTCTATGCTTACACCGAAAACAATTTTGTGCTGATGAACAGGCTGATATAACATGAGCTACTCCAAGGTAATTGAAACACAGTTTCCTGTTCAATGCTATAGTTTGTCTGTCTGTAGGGGGGGAATTTAGAAATTCAGGATATCTGTATACAGAATGGTTTCTTTCATTACACAATATGCAAGATTTAGATACTTTGGGCTCAGAGCTTGAAACAAACACAGACTTATGAGCCTGGGAGTAAAGACTTTGCTTTATCTGGGAGGTTTGCTGACTACTGTGACCCCCACTTGACTTTGTTACACCATCAACTGCACAATCCATTTAGGTTATGCTTTTCTCAATTAATTCCATTAATTCTGACATTTTAGGCATTGTATCATTCTGCCAGGTACAAGAACTTTAAATTTTTTTGCGCATCTCCACTTAATTTCTGTAACAGGATAGTAACAAGTACTGGATTATCTGTAGTGACGTCATAACCCAAACCTTCCAAAGCTCGTGCGTTTTCATTAAAAATGTTAACAAAGCGCCGTACAGAGATCAGATTAGTAGTGTTGTTGGAGGTAAATCAATAATCCTGTTGGTGTCGTGTCGACAATTTTTTGAAATTTTGATACCTATTAGTCAGAAGTTCCCATGCCACAGAATAATTTTTGGAAGTGATAGGGAGATTTCTAACTAACCGCATTGTTTCGCCCGTTAGACAGCCTGTTAGGTACTGGAACTTCTTCACAGCTGCTAATGAGTCATTATTGTGGATTGAAGCCTGGTATAAATGTGAGAAAATTTGCCAATCCTCCCATTGACCAGAAAAGATTGACATATTAATTTTAGGGTAGTCTCACATTCACAGCAGGGCCAGTACTAGATGGAGGGGGTTACTAGTGTACAACATGTCTGGCAAGAAATGATGATACCAGGCAGCAAGTATCAAGCAGTAGGGTGAAAAATTCATCATGTCTGGTTGAAAGAAAAAATTTCATCAAGTTCATCGGGAAGGGGTTCCAAATGTAATAATTCATTACAGAGACAGTTGATAGCTGCCTCTAGAGCATCAAGTTGAAGACCTACTGCATTCACATTGTGAACCACTTCAAGTGTGATTTCGGAGCATGTTGTTAATGTCCGAATCTTCTCGCCAATGTGTTTCAACTTTGTTTCATCTAGTTTGAACTTAAAGCAAAAATGCCTTGAAATTCATGTTGATTAAATCAAGAGGCAATCGGGCTGTTAGCATAAAACCAACCATCACCCTACGATAACGTATAACCAGAAACAGCAAAAAATACTGACATGCCTAGATGAAAACATGATAGAGCCAATGATAAATTAGGTTATCTCCCAACACAAACAGTTTGAAACAATACACACTACAATTTTTCAGAGGTTACCAATCTTAAAAAGGAAGCTAAATACCAACAAATGAACAGTTTAGGCCTACCGGTATAAAAAAAACTTACATGACAACTCAGTTGTAGCGCACACTAAAATCACGTACAATGGCTTCAGTTTGTTGGCAGTTGATTGACAGATTGACAATGTTATTTTTGTAAATGGGATGTTCAGGTACTGAATGGATTTCATGATGAAATAGGTAGCTTCTTCACTCATGTGGAACACATGTGCTGCTTCCGAAGACACGAGTTGTGATTAGCACTAGAGAAAATACGTAAATGTTAATTTGTCAGTCATCTGTCATTTGACAACAATCCGATACTGGAGGACCAAAAATATTTTTACTGTTACACATTTGATAGCTGAACGACTAACGAAAGACACGACCTGTCGCCTGGTAAACTTCCTATCATGCCATCTTGATATTCACTGGTGTTTGAGGGAGATTGGAACTACTTGCGTGGATGTGTATCCATGCGCAACACGTGCAGAAAATAGGTCCACATACAATTTGTGCACAGTATAGAGAACAACCAACACAGAACATATGTACAGATGCCCTGGCATGCACATGCTTGTACAACAAGGCATCTGCACATTTGTGTAAAATTGTATTTTATAAAATTAATACTTTATCTGCACCAGCAAAAATTACTGTTTAAAAAAAAATATGAACTCACATGTACATAAACAATGAGCAGCCAGCAGACGAAAAAGAAGATTGAAGCAAAAACGCACAACTGTGGGAGGACGTGCGAAATAACAAAATATTTGCATCATTCATCAAAATATTTAATGAAACACTATCTTCAATAAAATCATTATCGTAGAACTTCAAATTGGTTTACTTTGTCAAAATGCACTTCCATAACATGTTCATGTGTTCTCAAATAACAGAGGCCAAACCATAACCTAAAACTGTGTGCTAAATGATGGATAACACTCCACGCACAGCTGCAGTATTAATTTTTTCGTTACTCTTTTTAGTAAGGGAGAGTAGCAAAACAGTGACTGTGAATAGGAGACAAGTACAGCCTTGTTTGCAATAAACAGTATCAATTTTCAAAGGCTACCTCACATTTGCAGGGAGATATGATTTTGTCAGAATTTGATGTTAGCTGGAAGCAGGAACTATTTTTCATATTTTGAACTCTATATAGGGCCAATGATCTCTCAAGTCAGAGTATTTTGTTTGTTACATATCTGTAATAAGTCTACACAAAAGTGATCACCGATATTAACAGAATGGTGACAGTATATGAAAATAGTAGTCAAGTCTATAAGATATGCTGAACATTTATTTTATATGACACCCGTCAAGTACCTAGGCCTGTAAAATATTTGCTCTCGAGTAAAATTGTTAGTAAGAACCTATATTGTGAAATTTAGTTGTGTTTTGTATCTATCTACATGTTGTCTAACATGTGTTACTCATTTTGAAAATACTTTAAACACAGCAAAATGGTTTGGTTTCAATACTGGAACATGCAGCCACAGAGTGGGATACGTATGTTGAAGTTGAGGTGCAGGAACTGGTTAAAGTACAAAGAAGGGCAGCAGATGGGTGAAGGGTAGATGGAGAAGGCAGGGGTAGGATGGTGGGGTGGAAGGTAGTTATAATAGGACATCTATAATGAAGGATACAGGATGAAGTGAAGGACAGACGTACAGTTGAAAGACTGGTCAAGATATACAGAGTTGTGAATGGACAGAGAATGATGGGGAGGGTTATTTTACCACCTAAAGGAGGGTATTGGGGGGGAAAGGAAACAAAGGGGGTGTGGAGGAGAACAGAGTAAGTGGAATGTTTTGTAGGCTGATTTGTGACTTGCTGACTAGGTGAGGGGGGGGGGGCAGATTCAAGAAGGGTTTGGACAGGATGGTGTAGACAGTGTTGCCAACTTAGCGGAATTCCCGCTAGTTTTAGCGGGGAAAATTATTGTTCGGCGGTGAAATTTTCTATTTAGCGGACAGCGGAATTTTTGGCGGATTTTTAGACGCTTTACAGCGGAAATTAGCGGTTTTGTAAAATGTTCTGGTATCTTCGATATTATATGAATTATAGCGAAGAGGGGTGGGAACAGATTAACCCTGATAGCATGTAAGCAGCTAAGCAGTTGCTATTAAAAAAATAAAGATGGAACAAATATGGCGGTCTGTTATTTCAAAGTTCAATATTATATTTAGGCTATTGCCACGACAGATGCACAGAATGCGTTGTGTGTTATTATTAACCGAATTGCCATTCATAATTAATTGTTTTTGCGAAAAAATGAAAACATTTTTTAAAATACCAAGTTATTTTACCTTTTATGTTGTATTACACATACACATTTCACGTGTAAGTTTTACTGTTCAAATACATTCTTAAATCAATTTTAATATCTTATTATACGAATTCTCCGACATTGTATACTGTTTTTTTCGTCGCAACAAACTACTATAGACAAGCCCATAATAAATTTGCACTACGCTGTAAAAGCATTTTTTTTTATGTCTTCACGATAGCCATTATTATATATTATTATTCCTTTTAGCGGAATTTTAGCAGATTTTGTAACACAATTTAGCGGGCTGGAATTCTTTGACTTGGCAACACTGGGTGTAGAGTGCAGGAAGGAATGATCTTGCCACAGAGAAAATGCTTAGTTGCAAGTGTTTATCATTACTAAGCAGAAAAAAGGAGTGGAGCTATCTTTGAGAACAGTTTTCGTTTTAAATATTCTGCCTTTACTGCATATGACAGAAAATTCAGTTTTGCAGTTTGACTTGAAGTTGGCGAAATGCGTCAATTCTCAAACAACCCATCAAGCAATTTTACTTTGAGATGGTAGTCTAGTAATGGTTTCCGTGTGGTAGATAAAGACTTTGACTTTGGTGACTGCATCGTGGACACATGCAGTTAAAGAATTTATGACATTATAGCTTTCTCATTAAGTTTTGTGCCATTAAATTAGTCATTTCTTACCTTTTTTAAACTAACTGTTTTATTAAAACCATCCCACAAATGTTGTTGCAAAAAAATAAAATTTTATAAACAAATTTAAGTTAAAATGTTTTGTAACACAACTGCATGTTGATGCATTTAATGTTCTTCACCCTTTCGGGCAGGGAGGTGCCAATTTTTCAATGGGGTTTGGGTCGAATTACTATAAAAAAACCACCTCATAATGTAATTTAGCACTTTGGGTATTATGATCGTGTGCATTTTCTCCGTACTACAAATAAACCATCATTATTCTAAAATTTAAATGATTGTAAATGTGGAAAAATGTGGTAAAACGAAGAGGAGGGGTTAGCCATAATCAACCTCCTTCCCCCCCTAAGAATTTACTCAAGGGGGTGGCCACCTCCCTCACCCTTCTGTTGGCATGGCCCTGCTTACGGGAATCATCACATTGCCAAACATACAATAAACTTTCACAAGGTCATTGATGTGTATGTGTCAGCTGATCCATATCGAGTCATCCCCAGCCCAGTTATCTGTTGAAATTGAACCACATCAGAAAATTATGAAAAAGTTCAATTCCACCGTATGCACTTACTTTTTTTTCTTGACTGTTACACTCATATTGTTGCCTTTGTTGTTATTCATCTTCGGTGGCATTGCATGATGCTAAAGTACAATGCTCGTGCAGTAGAAAATGGCTGAATCCATTATAATCGTGAAGTCCTGTCACCATTGAATATTGAAAACTGTGCCATAATATTTATGATTTTTATCTCTTTAAAGGGAGAACATTCTGTTCTTGGACTTTAATAACATTTGAGTTTTTATGTGATAGGATAAATACAGTGAACCCTCGATAACTCGGACTAAAAGGGGGGAGAAGCTGTCCGAGTTACGATTTGTCCGTGTTATCGAGGGGCGTCCGGGGAGAAGGGGTAATCAGTCATTAATTACAAGAAACGTGAGGAAATCAGTACGCTATCATTTCTACCAGCAAAAGAAGCGGCAATATATACTGCTTTGTACGTATCAATTTACAGGAGGGGGTAGTGGGGAAATTATCACTGTAACAGGAGAACTATAAAAGAAAGAATGTCAAACAACCTGGGCCGACAGATTCTTTTTTATTTATTTTTTATGCTACTTCTGGCTGATCTTTTTTATCTGTACTAGAA
>PNEQ01086115.1:0-16091 GCA_003012365.1 Medauroidea extradentata | reverse complement strand
ATACATAGATCAATGCTACAATACATAGTGATTTGTCAAATTCAAACTTAACTGTCCATAATAACGACAATAGTGACGTCCCAGGAATCCACACATCTCCACATGTCCGAGTCCGTATCTAATTCAGTCTATCTTCTCTCTTTCTGGACCCTGGGACCGCTTACTTATAGTCCAAAAACTTCCCCTACCCTCACAATTCACCGTCCAATCCGGGTAAACATGACGTAACTAGCGGCGCACCAAACGCCCTCTATACGACGGTGGCGCTATCTTCACATGTACTTCTGCCAACCTCGTAAAAACATAAAATAGGAAGGTTCTCGCCGGAAGACAGCCCACGTGACGTCCATGGCCCAATCACGAGGATATTCGACGTCACAGCTGACGAATGTCGGAAAAACACCGGCTTCTTTCTGCTTACTCGTTCGGGAACCATGGTGGCAACCAGTCGTGCTGTTGGAGTGAGCCTCAGTCAAATTGCTAATACTCAATTTGAGCCAATTTGAGCAGCTTAACCACAGTTGAGATATCACAGCGTATTTATTCGTGCGTGTTTTTTGCAGCAGCAACACAAGAAAGTTTGTCGACGTCTTCAACTAAGGTAAGTGCGTAGTATGTCCATTTAACTGCGGTCGGGTAGGCAGGAAACTTTGAAAACAAGAGACGTGATCGTCTCAATTTTCTCGTCCTTCTATGTAACTGTGGTATTTATGAGATTTAACAATATTCGCTAGCAATTAATGCGTTTTCAACGAAAACATTCATTTTGTCAAAGATGTTTAGTAGACAAAATAATCCCATCTGTTCAATCATATCGCATAAAATAATACAAATTAAACGTGACACACAATAGCGACAGCATAAAAGTGACGCTTACGTCATTTTAAAACTCATAATTGTTTAAAATTTGTATTATCAAATCCTACTTAGGAAGTTTGTAAATTTTCTTGTATACATTTTTAGTAACTGATAAAGTTATGAGGAAATAACAGTATGGTCATGTTTAAAACATATATTATGATTATGAACCAAGATGTTTATACAACACTTTTATCGCCTTACTCAGTGTTCCGTTAAGTGATTCCTCTGTTCCTACGAAGTTATCTATGTTACTAAAAAGTGGTTATGTTACATTCACGCTTGTGTTTGCGTCTCAGACGGACTTAACGCTCTCTGTTGCAGTTCGGTTCGCGAAGTGTAACTTAGCTGCACAGGTATAGACAGTGGCGGCTCGTGAGTTGTTGCCAGGTGGAGCTGCAAATAGTCAGAACTGTACACTCTTTATTAACGCGCCGTAGACCAACAAGCATGAAATATTTTCCGGCTACTAGATCTGTTGTGACCACTCAGTAGTAAGGAGGACCTGTACATCAGCGTGTCAGTGGCTGTAGAGTCAACCAGCGCACAACCCTGTACAGCTCTTAGCAAATTTCTTAAAATTGATTTTTATATATTCTTTGTTTTACGTAACGACATTGAGACAAACGCATTTTCCAAAATGGCACAATTATATTTACAAAAACTTTCGTGCGAGAGTGTTTATATATATATATATATATATATATATATATATATATATATATATGTGTGTGTGTGTGTGTGTGTGTGTGTGTGTGTGTGTGTGTATGTATGTATACACATATATGACTTAATATACATTCAGTCAAACAGTGAAGGAGTTTATCGGTCCCATACATACATATATACTTACATCCTTATGTATATCCATATATAAACATATATTTATCCAATATATATATATATGTATACTATTATAAGGATATATAATACATATACAAGGATGTAGCTATATATGTATGTATCAGTTCGATAAACTCCTTCTCCGTTTGACCGATCACAATTAAACTTTGCGCATGTCTATTTTTTATGGAGAAGGTGTTTATGAAGTTGTTTACAATATTGGACTTCATACACTCCCATTGCAACTTCATACACTCCCATTGCATAAAACATTCAAAGACATAAAAGTGTTTTGATCTTTGAAAGAACTGTGCAATGGGAGTGCATGACTGGATTTATTTACTTGGACATACTCCATTGCGAAATATAAAAAATTGAGGCCTTTTTGCAAAACATTTTCCTCGCAGTTTGACAAATTTTTTGAGGATGCATTTATAACTGTGTTACTTCTTTTTGGTGCGGAGGGTGTTTTGGTGTTCAGGGTACTGGTCAGCTTGGATAATTTATCTTTTTGCCTTTCTTTGCACTTGACTGATTTTTTCTGGACAAGGTTTGTGATGGACTGGTATATGCAATTAAAATCTTTTGTACTAATTATGGACTGTAGTTCAAGCTGTATTGCCGATATTTCATTGTTCAGTTGTGACTTTTGACAGTGGTAGGCCGAAATTCTTTCGCTCAGCAGCTTGGAGTATGTCCAAGTAAATAAATCCAGTCATAAAAGTGTTTATGTTATCCATTTTACTCGCCACTAGATGGCAGCTTATCAACATCCATGTCTAGAGACGATAGTTAGAGAAGATGATTTATGGCGGGAAAACTTGACTGTTTGCTAGGTTTCAACAAACGTTCAGCATATCAAAGTATTACTGGCTTTCGCTTGTACGTGGAGCTGTAACCCCATTTGACAGAGCCAATAAGAATTCCGCTGTTGTAATATTTGATGCCTGTTATTGGTCTGCAGACAGCTACGTAGTGTCAGGTGTATATCACCCAGTCAAACACGTTGCAAGAAACTACAGTGTTTTCAAGGGTATGCTGGCACAACATATTTTCGCGATACACCATCCTCTCTAATGATAGTATATCGCGAAAATTTGTTGTGCCAACATACCCTTGATAACGCTGTAGTCAATTGTAACATACATAATTGGCTGATGCACGTCTGACACAACGTAGCTGTCTACAGACCACTAACATGCATAAAATATTACAATAGCGGGATTATTATTGGCTCAGTCAAATAAGGCAACAGCTCCACGTACAAGTGAAAACCAGTAATCTTCTGGTAGGCTGAACGTACGTTGAAACACAGTAAATATTCAAGTTTTTCCGCGATAAACCACCATCGTTTCTAGCCATGCCGTTCAACCGATCGTCATGAAAACTGATATATATGGATATTTGAACACGAAAAATATTTTCGCTATATCCATTACGATAGGTATAGCAGACCTAGTGCTTTGCCTAGCATTGGTTAGACAACGTGTGCCGGGTGCTGCTAGTCAATTATAATGGCAACTTATTCTTTCCAATCATAAAGAAGTGAATTATAACAAAATTATAAATTAAACCAACGAAATTTTTAAAAGCAGTCATATTAAGTCACCTTTCTCAGTCACGTGATACCTTTTTATCGATAAACAGGTTGTGTGTAAACGTCTGCAAGCAATTCAATTTTTAAGACGGAGGGAATTCAAAACAAGCGTATAGTACATATTTTATACATTAAAAATAATAATTTACTGAATGTGATGACCCCGGATGGTTTTTGTGCGTCCTTTTTTTATACATTTCATATAATGTTCGTTTCGTGATTCTTTCTTTGATGTTTTGAGCACAATGCATTGAGGTTCACTTTATTGCTTGTTTACTTCTTATTTATTCACACGTATTAGTGCGACACACAACACTTCTTAATCACACGAAGACTGTAATTTAAGCATTAATTTTAACTGTTCTCCAAGGTCCAACATATTATTATCTGTCATTAGTCAAGTAAAAGCAAATGCGTTATTGCGTCAGTATTCCACTGTGTAGTAAAAAATTTCTATACCCTCAAAATAAAAAACTAACGAAAAACTATTTCCTGGGTAGCGGAATAGTTCCAGCTGGTTTCATACTGCTATTATCACATGCGTTTAGTCATCTAAGGAACACGTAGAACCAATAGTAAGCATTGGTGTTCTCTGTCTTCTCGATATTCTTATCTTCCTAA
Organism: Medauroidea extradentata; assembly: GCA_003012365.1. Lineage (NCBI taxonomy): Eukaryota > Metazoa > Arthropoda > Insecta > Phasmatodea > Phasmatidae > Medauroidea > Medauroidea extradentata. Next base: position 12,172 of record PNEQ01086115.1, on the reverse strand, counting down.
CCCTCATCCTTTCTTGGGTTTGAGTAGTTTTGGCAAGCTCCAACTCTCCCAACATGGTGTTTGGACCCCAGTAATCCAAATTACCATGTTAGCAAGGGTAATCTGTTGTTTTCATAACGATACTTCAAATGCATTTGTAATATTTTGGTTACGAACACAAAGTTTAATTTTTATGGCGGAAAATACCAATACTGGGCTTGGCCTACCCTTCGTCATTGTACACTATGGTGGAATTCACACTAATGATACGTAAATATATGTGAGTAAAAATGTGATGGTAGAAAATTCTAATTTATCGTGCTGGCATTGCTTTATTAGCGGTAATGTTTGGTTGCGGAAATGCTGGCTCGCACTGGTGTATCAGTAAAACGACTGCCGCGATCCAAGTTCGATTCTTGTTCATTACTTTGAACACTTAGGCTGCCGTTGACTGACCGTTTAATGCAGTATCGCCCCTACGTACGTCACTCAACTGGTGGGCTCAAGGCGATCCGGGTTCGATTCCGGGCGGGGTCGGTCCCCGGATTTTCGCTGAGGGAATCGTGCCGGACGATGCCGTTGGTCGGAGGGTTTTCTCGGGAATCACTTGTTTCCCCCTCCCTTTCATTCCGGCCCCGTTTCATTCTCACCTCATGTCACCCCTCACCATAGCTGAAGACCTCGATGTTAAGCTCACTCACTTAACTGGCGGGCAGTGCTTTACTACTATTTGTTTACCCATTATGTGGGAATTTAAGCTATGGCCATACTATCTTTAAGCAGTATGGTTCAAAATCCAGTGCATGTTATTATATGTTTATATTTGAAATACGATTGGAATTATCCCACTTTACAACGTCTGAAGAAGCCACTTTTACCTATTTCGACGGAAACGAAAAATAACGTTTCAAATATATATTCTGGATTTCTTAACATATTGGAGCATAGTTTGAAGGTGGTAATATATTATCACCTTCTCTTCATTGCTAATGCGACCTTCGATTCCATCCCTAGTACTGTGAATTGTGAAACTGTTTCCGTGCTATCGATTTTCTTAAAAACATTGGCTCATCCACGAAAATAGCTCTTGTTCGCATCAAATTGTCAATATTGCACTTGACTGACAACGCTAGGGATGGAAGTGAGACACGCCCTGAATACAATACAATCAAACAAACGTGGAAGAGGTAAACGATAAATTAACAAGGATGACTTAGACTACCCTTAGTAAAGTACACACTTTTTAATTTCGCGTTATTAAGAAAAATTATAAAAAAATTTTTTTATTTTTATTATTTGTGCAAATAATTGGTAGTCTTACTCAAAATTTTAGATTGGAATACATACATTTTTTTTAAGAAATAATTTTTAACGCTGCTTAAATTTATGCTAGCAAAATTCTGACCTTCAGGGCGCAAGTAAAACAGAAAAATTATGAAACTATGGTGTCTTTTAGAGTGGCTAGTAGTATCAGTATCTGCATAAAGTTTCGTGTCCTGAGAACAAAATTGGTAGTTTAAGCTACATTTACGAGGTGTTCGTGAGGAATTCAGAAGTTCACGCTCCTGAACATGTGTTTTACGTGCTATCATAATAAGTGAGGAATAGAATAAAATGTAAGCGTTACTTCATAGCTTGAAGTACTTGTATCACTAATCTGACCAATCAGCAGTTGATTACTAGAAACATGCCAAATGCGCGTTATTTTCTGACAGCTGCCTAGACTCCAAAGTAACTGTAGGCTCGTTCGACGTCTCCCGCTGGCCTATATTGTTGTGACTTGCCGCAGAGAACGCTTACACGGTAGAGAGGCCAATCTCTGTACAGATGTAACACACGTAAATGACAACACGTAAAAGTTCGTGGCCAACTGAATCGAAGAATATGCTCTTTTATATATAGGAAAATGAAGTTTAGTCAGCTACAAAATGATAACGCAAATTTTGCGTATGTGTCTATTGATTGGAGCAAAACGATGTTTTGAATCTGATCGAAAAATTTCGATACAAAACATGGTTTCACTTTAAACTACTACTGATTGGTCAGATGAGTAATATAAGTACTTCAAGTAATAAAGAAGAGCTTTTATTTTCATTATCTTCCTCACTTGTTATGATAGTACATAAAAAACACGATCAGAAGTGGGCGTTTTGAAAATGTGCATGAACTTCAAATTCCTCACAAAAGCCTCATGAATACAGCTGCAGCTACCAATTTTGCTGTCAGGACACTAACCTGTTTGCATGTAACCACCGCGGCTACTCTAAAAGTAACTATGTGCAATTTAACTATCATCTGTCTTCCATGCACAAAAGTTTTTAAATAAAAATAGTTTTGCTTCTTTTTAAAAATTCCACTCTCGTTTAATAAACCAACACAATAGCTAATTCTCATAAACGTATAAAAAAATTAAAAATTATTATATTTGTAAACATGATTGCGTTGAGTAGCGATTATAAGATCGTTTAACCTGTGCCGTCAGTTCAACCTCGAATGTGCACTTCTTCACGCGGTTGAAACATATTACCTTAACTGTACCTCAGACACATCAACGGCCATAGCAGTCCGTGTATTTCCGGTGAGATGACCTTGTTTGTGGAAGTTTCAGCGTCGTTGGAGAATGAATACCGTGAACTTGGTATATGTAATTGCTGAAACCTTGTGTGGTTGGTAGCGAATTACCAAACGTAGTTACACAAATTATTGAATGTAATATAACAATCGTTAGTTACTATCAAATTAAATTTATTTCTTTGTATTGTGCATAACTCCGTTAGTGTTTACAGCAAGTGGAAGTGTTCGACTGCACGCTGCTTTAGAGTTTAAAATCTCACCGATAGTTCGCGTTAAGTACTTCGGCGGGTATTAATAATTACACTAATAATAAATAAATTATTTCTACTTGCAAGCGCAGGGAAGATTTACTGTCAAAAAGTATTTTTTTCTAAATTTGTTCAATGGTACAATCGATCAAAACATTTTTTTTTAACCTATGAGTCTATATTTAACTCGCACGTATTTACTGTTAATGTTATTTCTGTAATTTATCACTCTGGTTTTTAATGCGTACATAAGTTATAGTAAATAACAGTTTTACGAAAAGTGAAGGAGTAGATGTTACAGGCTTACATAACTAAATATAAAAAAATATTTTCACTTACGTATAGCGGAAATTACTAAAAATTTATATCAAGTAAGTTTTAAAATATTTTTACCTTATCGCAAATAATCTATGTCTTACGCATTTGATCACTTAAAATCAAGTGACATTCAACAGGTTAAATAGTATTCGAGCTGGTAGACAAATAAAGAACGCTCAAATTCCTTCTGATGAACCTGCCAGACCACCGCCTAGTACACGCATGTACAGAATGTATGTATAAATAATGAAGAGTGTGTACAGAATATCTACGTGTGAGCTGGAAGCTGGAACTTCAAGCGTGGAGCCAAGGTATCAAAGCTACTATAAATAAGATATTAGATCTTTAGCTACGAAGCCTTGCTATATATTTACAATCAGACTCAGCCTGCATAGTAACTAACGCATTAACCATTTTAGGACTTAAACGTTGTGGGTAGAAATTTTTTGTGTCGCTAGTTAGTTACAATCTGCCCTCCAGCGAACTATTACGGTGGATTAGCAGGGCTAATTTATAACTAAATACAGTCTTGCCCTAGTTCACCTTGTTGTAATGCTGCAACTAATTCCGTTTATTCATGCGACATGAGGTATATTCGGGATATGAAACCGTACTTACGACAGTCATGTGATTGTTCAAATATACTATAGCGGCCAAGAAAACAAAACCTAGTAGCAAAACCCGTACTATAACTGTGAATGGACACATTTAGTTTACTTCTTATTGAACTAAAACAGGAATCAGAAGGGCATTTAAAAATGAAAATCTTTTTCAGATATATTTAGTTTATTTTATGGTATTGTGAAGGTTAACTAAAAGTTTGCACAATGAAAGATTAAAATTGTAGCAATGAAATTAATAAATATTAATTAAGCTATGGACAAGAATTTATAGTCATTCATTACATATCCTATTTGTTTATTGAGTGTTTCAAGTCACTAAAACAGAAAAAAACTATTTGTTTGACATTACGCTATACCTAATTTTCACGAATAAAATATCAGAGTAACCGCTTTAAGCTCCATGAAAGAAAGTACTGCGCACCAATAAAGTGCTCCGCTCGTAATGATGGTGTTATCCTTTAAGTGTGTCCTCCTGTATCACCAGTGGGGCTTACGTTCTATTACCTACAGCATATAAAAATGCGTGGTTTGAAAACATTCCTCATGTGGATTCAGAATAACGTAGCGTAGATATTTAGTTTCATCTATGTGTGAGTGTGTCTATATGTATTTATGTTAATGTGTGTCTATATGTTTATTTGTAACACATGCGTTCCTGTAGGATTCCTCCTATTACGATGGAAGTTTTGGTGGGATGCTGCTCGTGCGCACGATGTGCCTGGCAAGAAATGTATACGGAGTGAGGGCAAAACAGGGTAGGGGAAGAAAGGGGCGGGGACAGAACGGGTCTCAAAAATATTTTGTGAAAAAAAAAATATTTTTCTAACCGTTTTAAAACGTTTATTAAGAGCCCTATGCATTTAGCGAATATACATTCCTGCAGCATGTTGAGAAAAAAAATTTTTAATAAGTTCGTTTAAACGTGTGTTTGATATATTTTGCACGAAAAGAAAATACATTTAAAACTATGCTTCTCTATTACTGCTGTCTAGATATCATGCTTAGAAACATTGATTCGAAGCACCTCAAAATGGCTAAAATGGATTCTTCAGACTGCTGTCACGTAAACAGTACCAACCTAAATCGTAACACAAAAATAGAGAAGCTCGCCCTTGACTTAACTACACACACGAAATTGTAGGGTTAGCTATTAAAGTGTACTGTAATTTTATACTCCTCTTAATTTCAATACCAGTATTCATATTGTTACTTATTTAAAATTTCTGGAACTGAAAAAAAATTATCACATTTATACTTATTTTTTATCATTTTATATTTAGAAAATATTTTATATCTTCTTTATATATATAAATTGAAAATGTAGTTACATGTACTAAATATACTATCTCGTTAAATGGCAATCCACGCGAATGAAATGGCGGCCAACAGCTAGTGTGGTCAATAACGTAATAAGTTACTAAAGTTACTTAGTCGAACACCTGAGTAAAGCAGCAGGTGGGAAATGTTCGTGTGACCTATGGAGCGAATATCGCTGGGATCTTGTTGACGGGCAGGACTTCCGCTGACGTGTTCATTGCCTCAACAAGGGTCTCCGCCCTCGACAAACACCACACAGACGGTGTCTCGTAGCACACATTACTGCCGCCAGTGTGCGCGTCTAAACGTCACGTATCGTCGCTGGCTTCCGTCGCAAACATCTCACCAGGAAGATCGCACACGCGCAACGCACGCTTCTGTCCGCAGCGTGGTCGTAACACGCTTCAAGCAATTTAACCGTTATTTGGGCCTGGCGCATTAGCTGTGCTGTACTGTAGCGTGGTATGAAAAGTTATTTCTCATGCATAACCATTAACTGCATTTCCAGTGCGTTAATCTATGAAAAGAAGACACAATTCAAACTATGCCTCTACCATTTGAAAAATACCAGCCACTTATTACAAACATGATTGTCAGCTTCTCAAAGTGGTAAAAAGTGGCTTTTTGACATTGCTGTAGCTGGGAAAATTCCAGCCGTAATTGTAAAACAAATTAAGACATATGCGTTGGACGTAAACACATACTTTTCACAAATAAAATAATAATACCACCGCTTAAAGTCCCAATTCCTACGAAAACACTGCACGCTTGTTTAGTACCGTGCGCTTAGAGGCGAAAAGGTGTGTAACGTACGTTTTGGAGTTGACTTATCGCAGTCCCCGTTTCCGTGCCTCAAACTGGATCAAATGTAAAGGTCCAAATAATTCTCAAGAATAGTCCCTGAGGTTCGCTTTTGTATTCTCTGACGGCAGTGACATGGTATAGACTGTTCATGGTAAAGTTAGCGATTTTGAAGCCACCGTTACTTTTAGAATTTATTGATTTTGTGGACATACGCCATTGCTCATGTTTTGCTGATCAAACCTGTGTAGAATAACAAAGTACGAAAACTAACAAGAAAAAACAAATACAAAACACAAAAAAAAAAAAAAAACAATTCCAGAGGAATTCTGTCAGTTTTTTAAAAATAATTGTTATATTAGACAATAAAGGATTCTAGAGATAGAATTCAGTCGAATATCGACCCAACACCCAGACACAAAAGACAAACACAAATATAGAACCAGATTCCCAATATAAAAAAAGGTGGAAATAGACAAAATCTGTGAACAGTGGACAACAAACACAAGACAATAGACAACACAATTATGAACTTCCATTGCAACAAACACTTAAAAATCTCATCAACGTTACTTTATTCTATTAAGGGGGAAGGTTAAACAATTTTGTTGTATTTTTTATTAGTTTTTGATCCTTAACATTTATTCAAACTGTATTATCAAACTTTTCTCTTCGACAAAGCATAGGATATATTCTTGGCAAACTGCTTGACATAAATAATGATATAGTAATTAATTAATTTGTCATGCAGAATCATTGCACGGTAATTCTTGAAAGTTAACCTATAATTCCCTGGCAATGATTCTGCATGACAAATTAATAAAAGATTACATTATTATTTATGTCAAGTTGTTTACCAAGAATACGTCCTATGTTTTGTCGAAGAGGAAATTTGGTGATACAATTTGAATAAATCTTAAGGCTCAAATACAGAAAATACAATAAAATTGTCTTACACTCCCCCCCCCCTCTTAAGCCAATTTGAATTTTTTCGCCACTAATTAATATAAAATATCACACTATGTAACAGCAAAAGCGTAGCGGCCTATATTACAGGCATACCATAATCAAAAGTTAATGTGTTAAGTCGGCTATAACATTTATTTCTTAATTATTGTTCTAGATAAGACTGACTTCAAAAAGTGTTCACTTGAAAGCGAACAGCCTAGAATCCAAACGGGCATGCCTAGTGCGCAGTTCGAGAATAACATAATAATCAACAGAGATAAGTAAATTTTGTATTTTTATTTTGTGAGACCTATACTTACCCAAACACACGACGTGGCGTATCTCGTATTGTTTGTCCACATTACGTGGTGTTAGTAGGTACTTGAAAAATCCGCTTTTTCTTTTGGGCACTAACTATAATTCTAAGAACTCTATGTTCGTGTCGCTTTCGCAATTTATTCGTGACTTATTTGATGCCTCATGGTTAGGGACCGTGTTTTTTCGCGAAAATAATTTTGCCCCAGTTTGTTTCAGTGCCTTACGTGCACATCTGCAATTCTGCTTCGTGGTTATTGGCAGTGCCTACGTGAAGAACCGTTTCTCATTTGACTGAGCCAATTACAATTACGTTCCTGCAGCACCACGCGTACGTGATTTGCCGATAGAATCCCAAGGCTCGTGACAGTTAAAATAGCCTATCACTGACCACGAAGCAGGACTGCAGATGCACACGTAAGGCATCGAAACAAAGTGTGGCCAAATTCTTTTCTCGAAAAACAGGGTCCCTACTTATGTGTTTTCGCTGGGTCAGCGAGCTGCTGTCTGCTTAGGTACACAGACATTCTTAGAGGTTAGTTTACAAGTCAGTAAATTCACTGACTTTTCCTGTCTTTACATGTAAGTGAACTGTTACAGTTGACCTTGTATCACTGGTTGGAAAAGTATTTCAAAGCACGCCATACGATCTGCCAGCCAACAGTAGGAATCAAACTGTCACACAATAAATAACTTGAAACCCACTCTGTTGCCAGATGATTACACGAAATTGGCTGGTCTATAATTAGAGACACTGGAAAATTGGCAAAATTTATTAAAAGTCAACACAATCTCCAATAAACTGTATTATTTCTATATCCTACCAGTAATAATTGAATGATGCAACCTTTTAAGGGCCGGTTTCATAACGTTTGTTTAAAGTGTTGGTTAACTGACCACGTGATACATATAAACGAAACTTTTAATTACTAGTTAAAACAATAGTGTTTCTGAAAACATCTCTCCCGTTTAAAAATGTTATGATCAGCTAAGTGCTGGTTAATGTAAATTTGACAAACGTGCAGTGGCGTTTCACGTTGTGACTGGGCGTTGAATCTTTTTATTAAGTCGCGGTTAACATTAGCTTGTAAACAATGGACGGAAGAGATTAACAGTGCACGTCCCAATAGTTATATTACCTTTAAAAATGAACTTATAATTACCCTAGTTGAAAAATATACTCATATTGTGAAATGCAAAAACCAGACGTTGTGACGTGGAAACAGAAAGAGGTATATTGGAAGACAGTTGCAGCAGAGTTCTTTCGGGCGTGTGTCCACGTACTGACAAAACTTAAAAATTGAAGTACGATTACGTAAAAAGATCAACACGAAAAAATAACAGCGAAGAGCGTATGCAAGTTTTCAAGGCGTGATATGGACTGGCACCGAAAATCACTTCACCAAATTTGTACGAGTAAATAAAAATTCGCAATAAACATGGACGAAAGTAAGCAGACTTGTAGTGAAACTTCTATTTTGTTTTGAACTAATGATAACATAACAATTCAATTTAATTACTGAGGCAAAAAATTGTTTAGAAAACCGTCAAATTCTTCTTTCTTTTTTTTTTTTCCTTCTTCCAAAAAAATATTATAAATGTGATAAGAAACCTGATTAATGTTAACGAAAAGCTAATATCCAAACAGACATTGAAGTTAAGAGTGATAAAAATTGAAAATAATGGAGGACTGTGAGCTTTTTTTATACTTACTTTACTTTCTTATATGATTTCTGAAACGTCAATTGACTAAACAATTTCTTTGGTATATAGCAATCTGTACAGACATAAGTAATGCCTTAATATCGGATATATACGCATCATCTCTAATCATAGTTTATGTTCCCCTAAATCTGAGGATTGTTCTTCCAAAACATAAACGTGTAATTTTGCAACATCCTGTATATTTAATAGGAATCATAAATACTAACGAGGCGAAAAATGCTCACTTATGAGGAATAAGTGAATGTGTAAATTAAGGTGTTAAAACGTTGTTCGCACATAATTTATTTTGTGACAAGCGCGCATCATCAATGTGTTGAACCACGATACGGCCCGACTAGAGCCAGTAAAATGTTATCTTGGCTGGAAGGGCGAGCTGGACGGCCAAGCCCACACCGCTCATCAAATACGTGCTGACGGGGGTGAAAAACTGCTGGAGAGTCTCTCGAGGGCCGCGTGTACGTATATATACCCTGGGAAAGATTTCCATCGTGAAAAACTGGTCCCTGCGCGCAGCAACCACGATGATGGAGGGAGGACACATTGACGTTCTCTACCACTCTACACATACAATTATTCACCAACAAAAAACCTACTTTATTTTTTCAATTTCATCTTTTGCACGTTCGTTTTCACTACCGCTGTGGGTAGATAAAAAATTCTAAATTGTGGTTATATGTCAAAGTTATGACATATTTTTTTTTACCGTCACTGTAACTTAATATACAAAAATGCATCTATACAATCACTTCTCACAACGACAAAAAATGATAAAATTTCTATATGTAGTTCCAGATGAAGGTACGTTTGAAGTTATAATTGATTGGTTTTGACACTGAACTTTTTTAATAGTGTACAAAAAATAATTAAAGTGGTTAAAAACAGATGCAAAATAAAGAGAAACTAAAATTGTACTGAACAAATGGTTACGACTAAAACCTCTCACTTTAAATTGATGATAACTAGGCAACAAACAATTTTATTATATGCCAGTGACGCATAACTAAACTAAAATTTGTCATATGCTAATTTTACATGTAATTTTAACTGATGGGGAAATATACTTAAAATTTTTACATCTGTCTGTGTTCTTTAGATCTATGAATGTTTCCAGCGCTAAAGATCTCGATGCTAAGCTCTGACCGAAATCTCTCTCATACACTCACTCTTTGAATAGTTGTTTACTAGCATTATTGTGTATTGATTTCGAAAAAAAAACATAAAAAACTGAAAACAGTATGGAGGTCTGTAGCTATACAGACTATGAATAATATGATTATCTGTATACCGGTGTGGTTTCAATTGTTTGTGAGAGTATATCGATATACGTGTTCACTGCAAAATACAGAACCTGAAACGTTTACGTTTCATATACACAAGTTATTCATAAATGAAAGTCTTCCAAGAGATACACGGCAACAAAGGCACGCAAAATATTTTTGTAATTTTTTATTTTTCCTGCAGCACACAAAGAACATTCATTTGAAGTTTCGTTTTGTAGAATATTCCTGGACGAGAATCAAGTTTGCTCGTTCATCTTCAACCACTACAGCGCATTTTTTGAGAGAGCAGAATTTTTTCGTTGAGTTGTCTAAGTTTGTCGCAGTACAATCCTCAGGGTTTTAGAAATGAAACGTATTTTGGAAATTCGCAAAATCCTTTGCCAGGCATTAGGAAACGTGTGAACTATGAGCTAAAGTTTACTTTAAAATAAAATTAATTTTTCGTGACTTGAGGAAAACGTAGTAACTGCTTGACAGATAACCTGCATCCAAGTGGATACGAAAATTAATAATTATCGAATGCCACAATTCAAAACTTTTTAAACTTTTCTAATCGAAATGACGTTAATAAAACACTATCTGAAGGTAGTTAAATGCAACAATACTACAACAGTTTTAATAATACACGCGAAAAAAACAGGTAGTTCTAGAGATATTTGCCAACGAGTGAGTTAGTACTGGATCTCTTAAATGTCGCCAGTAATGAGCCAGTTACAAGGCAACAACAGGTTTTCTAAAATAATCGATTATTCCAATAGAAAAATATTAAAATTAATTTCATCGGCAGTTGAAACCGCCAATCGCCCCGAGGAAAAAATGTTTTTTACTAGTTGCATTAACTGAAACGCCAGCACCCACATACAGTGGTTAAATATTTATTAGACAGCTTGAATATGTTTCGTGTGTGATAATAGTTACTTGGCTATGTTCAAAGTGCACACTTCAACGTATGCACCCATTTTCATCCAATTTCGACTTATAGAGATCTTTATTACTAAAACCACCTTCGTTTCGTTATGTTTTACTACCGTTAAGTGGCGTTTTCTTAATCTCTTTCGGATAGAATATATTACATTAAAAAACTCGTTAAGTTTAGCCATAAGACTGCGTGTATAAAAAGAAACGACACAACACGCTTATTAAAATCTCCAGGCTTTTGGAAGTCAATAAAAAAAGAATAACTGTAAAATGTCAATACCAGGTGCGGAAACCGGGAGTTCAATGACCTACACGTTAGAATATATTGTACTGTAAATACTCAAACTCCGACCATTTGTTCTTTATAGTTGCCACTAACTGAAACAGCCCATATTGTAGGTCAGGTTGAACGCCAATACCATATAATTCAGTGTAACTTCTGTGATTGGACGACGGTTGTCTCGACACACATTTGACTAAAGCAAGCCGGTAGTCAATAAGTAAATAATTCACAGCGCTATCACGTGCTACCCGCTTGTACAGTTGGAAGTAAATGCAAGCCAGAGCGTGTATAGGACTGAGTAATATGCGAAATTCACGTACCTTTACAAATGGATACTGGATTTTGGCCAGAGCGTCTATAGGAGAGAGAAATATATACGAATATGCGAAATTCACGCACTTTTACCAATGGGTACTGGATTTTGGCCAGAGCGTGTATAGGAGAGAGGAGTATAAGAACATACGAAATTCACGCACCTTTACCAATGGGTACTGGATTTTGGCCAGAGCGTGTATAGGAGAGAGAAGTATACGAATATACGAAATTCACGCACCTTTACCAATGGGTACTGGATTTTGGCCAGAGCGTCTATAGGAGAGAGAAGTATATACGAATATGCAAAATTCACGCACCTTTACCAACGGGTACTGGATTTTGGCCAGTGCGTGTATAGGAGAGACAAATATATACGAATATGCGAAATTCACGCACTTTTACCAATGGGTACTGGATTTTGGCCAGAGCGTGTATAGGAGAGAGAAGTATAAGAATATACGAAATTCACGCACCTTTACCAATGGATACTGGATTTAGGCCAGAGCGTGTATAGGAGAGAGAAGTATA
>PNEQ01086114.1:0-16089 GCA_003012365.1 Medauroidea extradentata | reverse complement strand
TATTCAAGTTTTCGTCAGGTCAAATATGATTATACATTACATTTTCTTTGTCATTGAAATAAACTACATTTTTTTTACTACCAACACTATTTCGATTACATTATTGTGAGTTTCAGCTGTGGTATTGTGGAAGACTTGGTGCCTACATTCAAATAAAGTAATGATTATGTACAAGAACGCGTATATACATATATATATATACATAAATAAGCAAAATAATCAATTACAGTGTATATATATAAATATGTATATATATATACATATATATATATATATATGAAACCCTCTTAAGAAATTCCCACTTAAGAAGTTTTCCCCATTAATAAGTTTGAATAATTTTTACAATGTCTATGTACACAATAGTAATTTGACCCTTTTAAGAAGTTTGCCAAGCTAAGAAGTTCACATTTTTCAGTCCCTTCAGAAAATCTTAACAGGGTTTTACTGTGTGTGTGTGTTTATATATATATATAACTTATATATATATATATATATATATATATATATATATATATAAATTCGTACAGCACAAAACCAAATCTTATACGTCATTTTGCGAAGGGGAAAAAGTCTCAGAAAAAACGTGACCACAAATAAAATCTGCAATCAGACACTGTTTGGCTTAATATAAAATAACGATTTTTTTCGTAAACAATACCGCAAATGTATGATATTAGAAATACTTGGACAGCTTCTAAACAAGTTCATCGCTACGACGACGCAACAAACGCCAGGTATATCCGCATCTGCACTGTCACCTGTTCTGTGTCTTGGTCACGTGCCTTGTGCCATTAGATCAGATCCTCGTGACGGAGAAGAAAGTGCCAGTCGTCTTCCAAGACTTCGCCGGAAATGGAAACTTCTGAGTGCATGGCGCAAGTACAAACCAATTCCTTGGCGAAGTACACTTTTGCCTGCATATCAGGCGTCATGTTATTGTCACAACAACAGTTGTGCACATATTTTCTTTCAACTGTGGAATCTAGGTGCTTGCAACAAGAGTACCTTTTATGTTGCTTTACAGTGTACTGTTCAAACAGACAACATGAAATATTCTTAAAACCTGGCAATAAGTAATTTTAGCAAAAAGGAGGTGTCCACCTAACTATTATTATTTTAAAGGAAAGGGCGTAAAGGTTGGTTTATTAAAATGTTTAATATTTCAATAACTCTTGACACTACCCGTAGAATCGTAACTCCAAACCGTTTTCGATATTTTGCCAAAATATTACTTTTAAACACGAAATGCAAGAGCTATTACCTCTATTAGAATTCACTCGGTTGTAAAGTGTCTCATAAAATGTCTACTTACTTCTTCTTAAGTCATCAGCCACCGAAGTTTGGGCTGTTAATGTTATTGCACTTTGAATTACAATCGTCCGCTAAGACAGGGTTGAAGGAAGAGTCGCTGTATTTCAACAGATCACGACTCCGCGACTCAACTACAAAGCTCTGCTTACAATACACCACGCACATTTCAGACACAATGTTCAAACTTTCCAAATTATCGAAAAGTATCTTTGACGCACGATTATTTATTTATTTTTATATATTTGCGACTTATTTTTACATTGGTGAAGTTAAGTAGTGACCACCCCGTCTTACACTTAACCACCGAAAAAAAAAATTCAAAGACAATAGGACAAGAAAAATTAAAAAAAAAAAAATAATAATAATAATGGGAGAAGAAAACAAAATATCAAATCACAATGTACATAAATATTACCGTCTAGAACATAAATTATTATCTGATTATTATTAAATTGAGACATAATAATACAAAATTGTGGTTGAAGTACATAATACTAATATATGAACATTTATTAAATAAGTAGGAAAGATGGATAAACTGGATATATTATACCAGACAAAAATAATGAATGAAATAAAGATATAATTTAACTAATTACCCACAGGGAGACTCTGGGAATTATTAAACTCCAGTATTCAGCTTGAAAATAAACTACCCAAGGATACGATGATGAACTTACTGTACATTTTTATCCAATAATATTACAAGGTCTCTCACTGAATACCATAATTCAAACTGTATGACGAAAAGCATGGGTGCCAGTTCAGCGCATTGCTTGCACGTAAGAGCAATGAAGTACTAGGTAGGTGTGTCAATGTCGACTTTATTGATCCTTCGCTCGTTTTGCTTCCAACTTCACAGCTCCAGTGCTGTGGTTACGATCACATTTTCGTCCTAATATTCCAATAGAAAAGTTACGTTTGGCTGCGGTGACGGTCGATTCTAATCTACTATCTGTGGCGTCGTTGCATTCAGTCATGAACATTTAAGGGCACGGTTCACCTCAGTTTTCAACGTCTTTTTTTTTTTATATATATATATTTGTACCAGATGTTTTTTTCTTATTTTATACATAAATTGTGATTAAATCTTCCTCGTAGGAAATTTGTGTATCTGTCATAGTTTTTGTGTAATGAGTCGTAAACGTCAAAATTTGCACTTTACGGTTTCATGTAGGCCTAGGCTACTAAAACCAACTGACATACCAAACCGAAAAAATTAACAGTGTAAAACGACGTTATATGCTATGATTTGACATATATAAAAACAAAAAAATTCTGAATTTTGAAATGAAAATGACAAAATACAAAAAAAAAACATATTTCTTAGTTTTTTATGTGTAAAATCACAGCCTACAACATTGTTATACACTGTGAATTTTTTCTATTTGTTATGTCAGTTGGTTTAAGTGGCGTACATAAAACCGTAAAGTGCAAATTCTGACGTTTACGACTCATTACGCAAAAACTATATGAGATACACAAATTTGCTAAGAGGAAAATTTAATCACAATTTATGTCTAAAATAAGAAAAATAATGTCTGGTACAAATATTTTTTAATCATGTGAAATCAGGAACGAACCAAAAGTGTTCGTGACTTAGGAACGCAATGGGTATAGAACCTACTAATTTCTGCTCCAGCTTGCTTCATCTCTTCTAAGCCAAGCCTCTCAACTAGCGTCAATGATCAGTTGTGAGAAACGTGTTTCTTTAAGAGGGCGTGGTACATATTCAACGCTAAAAGCAATCATCTACAACTGTAGGTTTCTTGAAGCCAATTTGCGAAAATTAAACAATAGCAATCCTAGACAATAGTTTTAGCCAACGTTTTAAACAAAATTGTTTCCAATGTTACGAACTTCTGAGACACAATCTCTGACGCCGGAACCTCGTGCATTTAACTGCGGCGCAAGAGATCACGCGTAACGAATCAGTAATTCCGGATATATATTTACTCATAAAGTTGGCAAATACCATTATCTAGGATTGTCATTGAGTATTTTATCCTTATTGGCTTCGAAAAAAGCGTAGATATCAGTTGATGTTTTCAGCGTTTATTTATCTATCACGCACTCTAAATGCCATTATATTTCATGACTACTATTTTTAAGATAGTTATATTTCAAACTCTAAATGAGAGGTGATATCGAAAAATTGCTGCATTGTTTTATTAGAAATAGCGTATACTATGTTATTTTTTGTACATAATACACTGTGGTTTCTCCTAATTATGGAATTATAGAAATTCTTATAAATAAGCTTTATTACTTTTGTCTATAAAAAATAACAGTACACAATAAAAGTGAAATTAAATCAAACTGTGCAGCAGTTTCTCGATAACTTCTCTCGTTTAGGAATAAAATCGTAATTATTGTCAATGCCGTAAAAATGATGGCTTATGACCTTAATTACAGTTTTGTATTTTACCTTATTTCTCTAATCGTACACACCAATGCAGTATTATTTTCGCGTATCGTAATTATTATGAAATTAAACTTTATTTCACGTTTGTTTACGAATTTTTTTTTTAAGTGTCCATACAGTCAGAAATGAAACCAACTAATATTTACTACGTTTTCGGGGGCTTCATCTTACATGGGCAGACAGGGCCAGTGTTTTCCTTTCTTTGTTTCCATCATCCACGACAGTGATCCTTCGCCTCCGTATAATGTAGAACGCATCAGCGAGACAGTGAAGAATCTGCGCTTCTGTAGTGACCACTTGTCTGTGGCAACAATTCCGTTGCGGCTGGTCGCGTCCTGGGCGGTACCGTGACCTTGAGCGTGGTCCGACCTCTCGTTGTGAACACCGTGTGGCCGTGCCCCCCTCCCCCTCCTCCTCAATCTAATCATCAAAACGTTCTTTTACATCTCTGTTTCCCTGCATTTCCCTGCTCAAATCACAAGCCCCATGACTAGAGATGCTGGAAAACCGTGAACATCTTTGGTGAAAATATATTATCTGAAACACTCAAGTGTTCTGTGGCTTATATGATTTCACGAAAAGTTTTTGAAATGGTTTCACTGTTTTCGTATGTATAACAATCGTCACTTGAATCGTACCAGAATTTTTGTTGATCCAGTCAAATTTGGACCACACGAATAATAAATCAAGGCCGTCCTGCTTGTAAGTACCACAATGGAACTCAGTAAACAGCCGAAACTTTCACGCGAGACAAGCCCTGCACAAATGCCCATCACAAAACATTCCACAGATCCCGACTGGGTTCGAGTCATAGGTTATATGTGTATGTATTCTCACGCGAGTGTCAAATGTGCAAAGATTAGAGTCACTGATTTTTGACGGAAATAATTCTGCACCAACATGTTTCAGTGTCTTACGTACACAGCTGCAGCTGTGCTTCATGGTTATTGGATAGCATGAGTTTGTGCAGAAGCGTCGCTCATTTGTCTATGCCAATCAGAATAATGTTAGTGAGAAAACACACGTTTGTGATTAGCTGATAGAATCCCTAGACGCTCCAACCTCTAGAGACATGCAAAATTCGCGTTATCATTTGATAGCAGACTTAACTTCACTTTCCTACACATAACAGAGCATAAGCTGCGATTAAATTGGCCACGAACCTTTATGTGTTGCCATTTACGCGTGTTACGTCTTTACAGGGATTGGCCTCTCTACCGTGTAAGCATTCTCCGCGGCAAGTCACGACAATATCGGCCAGCGGGAGACGTCGAGCGAGCCTATAGTCACTTGGAGTCTAGTCAGCTGTATGATGGTATATGTAATATGTAGAGACCTGCAAAATTCGCGTTATTTTCTGACTGTTGACTAGACTCCAAGTGACTATAGGCTCGTTCGACGTCTCCCGCTGGCCGATATTGTCGTGACTTGCCGCGGAGAATGCTTACACGGTAGAGAGGCCAACCTCTGTAAAGACGTAACACACGTCAATGACAACACATAAAAGTACGTAACCAATTGAATCGCATATTATGCTCTGTTATGTATAGGAAAATGAATTTTATTCTGCTACCAAATGATAACGCGAATTTTGCATGTCTCTAGTAATATGTAGTATGGTGTGTACTGCAGAAATGCCTAACCTGATTACTGCCGTGACGTAACGTTGTCATGATTTTGGTTAATTTTAATTTCGAAAGTCAGGTGGGATATTGAACAGCGGGGAGGGGAAACACCTGTTAAATCTTGCCGTCGAATTTCTTACCGGAGTTCCCAGGCGTCCCTGAAATTGCCTCATGCAAACCCCTACGATAACTGCTACACTAAATCTACTGAAATGATACACAGCCTGAATGAATAAATTAAAATTTATACTGCCGAAAAGTAGAATGAATATAATTTGAAACTTATAGAAAGGCACAGCTAGGATTCACCTAGACATTAAATACAGGGTGTCCATACCGAAATGCCCTAATTTGAGTGGTCATGTAAAAATAGAAATATTATGTTTGTTGCAGGTCTGACATGCTCACTGGGTCCTTGGAGGTACCAAATTTATGCCTGAATATTGCAGAGCCGTAAAGTGAAGCATTGTGGTGTTGGTGACTTCCCGACAACAAAATCGTGTCTGTACAGGAAAAGGCTCAAACGGTTTTGTGGTACGCCGAGTTCAAGTGCATAATTAAAGTGCAACGGGAACTTCGACGTGTTTACAACAAAGCTGCGCCCGATGCCAAGAGGATAAAGTCGTGGCATGCACAGTTTCTGAACAATGGAAGCGTAGAGAAAAGACATGGAGGAGGTCGGCGGGTCTCTGATGAACAGGTCGAAAATGTCCGTGAAGCATTCCAACGAAGTCCACGAAAATCAATTCGCCAAGCTTCGCGAGAACTTCAAATGCCGCGGACGACCGTCCATAAGGTACTCAGAAAGCAGCTGCACCTGTATGCATACAAGTTTCAGATTGTGCAGGCCCTGAAACCAGACGACTACCCCCAACGATACGCCTTTGCATGTGATATACTAGACAGATGCGACCAGGACCCTGCTTTTCTGTCACGCATCATGTTTTCCGACGAGGCGACATTCCACATCTCGGGAACTGTCAATAGGCACAACGTTCGCATTTGGGGGTCGGAGCACCCACATTCCACAATTGAAAATTTGTGAGACAGTGCAAAGGTTAACGTTTGGTGTGGCCTCATATGCGATATGGTCATCGGACCATTCTTTTTCGCAGAGAAGACAGTCACCGGGACGACGTATCTGGACATGTTGGAGCAGTATGCGTTTCCCCAGGTTGAACACCTCCAACCACATCTGTGGTTTCAACAAGATGGCGCTCCGCCCCACTGGTAGCTCGATGTGCGTCGTGCTCTTGACGCCACATTCCCTGGTCATTGGCTTGAACGAGATGGCCCCGTTCAGTGGCCTCCACATTCCCCGGACATTACGCCCTTGGATTTTTTTCTGTGGGGCTATGTGAAGGACAGCGTTTATGCCACTGCAGTACGATACCTTCGGGATCTCCGTGCTCGAATTGTGGAGTCCATTGCTGCCATCATGCCGGGAGATCATTTGGAAGTGGTGTGATTTTTTTCATGAAACTTGGAACCTCTACCGTGCTATATAAGCTAGCACCATTTCCATATCTGTATTTTTGTGGCAATGCGAACTCGTTGCAATTAGGGGATTTCGGTGTGGACATCCTGTATAATAGGCTTGGCTGACTAATACTACATAGAGAAACTAAAATAATGCAGTTGCAGTAGAAAATGACCAATTCACATTATTACAGGCTGTTCACGATAAAGTGAGCACTGCATAAAGTTTTCTTTCAGCCGTTTTGCAGCCATCTTTACTATTTTTAATTTGAAAACTTCCACGTAACTAAAAATTAATGTTAGCGTTTCAAAACTCTCAAAAGTTAACATCTACTGGCCCAATAAAATACATTTTTATTTATTACAAATTCTGCTGAGTGCTCAGTTTATAGTGAAGCAGAAAATATATTACGTCGGGCAAATATCATTTCAGATAGTTCTCAGCCAAATAAATATTACAGTTAATTTTGCCTCGACTAATTAAGTGGTAGAGCATTATTTAGAGAAAATTGGTAAACAGTTGAGTGGGTGAAACCTTCCTGACAATGTTTATTTCTGCTGCAACCATGGAATGGATACAGTATAACAGACGGGGCTTGAATACGTATAGACCATTGGTTTCTATCATGCCAATCACTAGAAACTTCACGAGTTCTGTAACCTGTAGGGTAGCCTTCAATAAAGTGTGTATACTCAAGCAGACGATAACTGTTCACTGGCTGTTCGCTAACACAGTGATACCACACGTTGTATACGCATTTATTTGATTCTTCATTATTGTATATGAGGTTCGGGATAAATTGAGCACTCGAAGAAGCCCTGCAAAATTCTATTTTCAACAAATTCGTATCTTTGCGCGCGTAACGGACATATCTAACGTCACTGGACACGTCACTTTATTCTTGCGCGTGTTAGATAAATTGTGCAGCCAGTATGCATCGATACAGTTTAGTAAAAAAAATGAGTTTATGAATTGCATAAAATACAGTTATTTCGATTTCGGTTGATTTTGTTTCTGTATTGTCGTATTTAAATAGGAAAACACGCGGAACTATATAGCGTAATTTCGCTGCCAACTATACAAGAAGTAAGGGGCTATAGTTAATGTTGAATTATATGCAGTAACGGCTAGTGGTATTTGTCAAAGGTTACATTTTTAGTGCTCACTTTATCCCGAATAATCTACATCAGCTTCTTCCAGGAAGTGTCAAACTAGTCTAGAACAAACTGAGCAAGCGACACGAATTCTAACTTGGGGCTCGAATGAATACGCGAATATTTCAGGTCCCTACCAATCACTGAAATACGATAATCTTGCTACGAAATCTTAAAGGATATAGACGCTATAATACACCTTTATTGTTAATTCTAGATCATAAAAATGGACGTCTCATACAGGATAGTTATCTAAGAAAAGACTACATTGACAGTGCAATGACTTGCGCCTAGAGGTTAGTGTAAGGTGTGATGTGCGTGCTGTGTCGCCCTTATTGCATCCACACTTCTAGGCATCGAACAAGAAATATGAATATATCCAGGCGGTCACCTTAAATAAACCTTCATCCAATCGCACTTGGTGCTGGCCGCTACATTATTTTCAAAATACTACAGTTGGAGCTGCACAAATAAAGCGTAAAAATACAGCGACAGTAAAATAAAACTGACTATGAAATATCATCTCCATACGTGATTCATTTAACACCTAGCTGGACTTTCAGCAGCGGTAAAGTTGGCACGCTTGTTCGAGCTCATGGCGTCGACATCTAGCGGCAGACTCGGAACTACGTGGGTTCCTTACAAATCGCCTTCGCTTTAGTTACGGCAGTTTTTATGTTCCAATTCGTACTTGAGCGCTTGTAAATTGCGACAACCCGAAACATTGCAAGTAATTAGCGACAAAATGAAGCACCCCTGACAACCGAATATTTATTATGGGACAGTTTATTTCGTGAGTGTTGTAATATACGTAATTGAATTCTTAAGGGTGTCCAGTAGGCAAAAATCGTAATTTCGTGTTTGTAAGGAATTCTGTTAGTTTTGCAGACGTTACTTAGAAGTGCATTCGCCTTTTAGAAAAAACTATTAATTTCAGCCAGTTTTCCCATAACGTCACGTCAAAGTCAAAATTTGCATGGTTTTTCTTTCTTGTAATCCACAAAAACCAGCGAACACTGAAATTGCATGTCATATTTTAAAATCCACTACAAATTTGTTTTTGTACCTAAACAAAACAACTGAAATTTTTATTTTATTTTGTTTTTGGCTTCTATTAGGCCCTTATATGTATTTTAGTTCGATTTTTTTTTTTGCTGAGGATTTTAAAATATGTTAAGCAGTGGCCCGTGATAGTAGTTTCAACGTGAATTTTTTCATTTCTTTACGTTCACTGGTTTTTAACGGCTTTCAAAAACGAAAAACGTAGTAATTTTAATTTTTAAATACCATTACGGGAAAAATGGCTGAGATAATTTTTTCGTAAGAGGAAAATGTACTTGCAAGTAACGCCCTACAAAACGAACACTATTTTATACAAATATAAAACTACGCCTTTTCTTCGCTTGGACGCCCTTAACAGTTTTATTGCATGGATTATTAACACTCATGAAATAAATATGTGTAATAAAAAATGCGCAGTGAAAAAAAAAAATCGGTGAGCTGTGCTTGCGCCCGCAAAAGTTTCAGTAAAAATAACCTTGTATTTAAGAAAAGGGGGGCGAGCAAATCGGAGTACTGGGGCATAACGCGGTCTCCAAAACATTTTAAAATGTTTTTTTCATTTTCAAAAATTTTTTAAAGACCAATTTAAAAAGGGGGTTTAATCGGAGGGCAGAATGGGGTTTCCAAAAAATTTAATAAAAAAAATTTTTTTAGTGTTTCTAAAATGGTCAATTAAAATAGGGGGTAAATCTGGGTACTGGGACAGAATGGGGTCTCCAAAAAATGTTTATATAATATTATTTTTTAAAATATTTCCAATACGGTCGAAAATGAGTCGTAACACCACATTTTGCGCCATGCCGTACTGCTACAAACTCCTTTATTTTAGATATATTATCACGCGACATGGAAGAACCCATAAACAAATTCGTGGGTACCCGCTTGTATAAACATACATTTTATATAAATCAACGTATTTAATTATTTATTACGGTATGCGAGAAAACTAAAATAAAAAAAACATTTATTATGTTCATACATATTTAGGCCTACTACGATAACGCCTATGATATGTGGACGCTCTGCACCGAAAAATTCATTATTTTATAATTGTATCAAACACTGTCATAGTACATTAATAGTAATTTCCCACAAATAAAATATTTTTTCGGTTCCATAGTTTTTGTACAAGTGCATGTCAACATAGCAATTTGACTATTATTGCTACTTACACACAGTAACAACTACTCACACGAGACTTTTAAAAAATTAAAGTGAAAATAAATTTATAAATCTACAGAATTGCGAAATTTACATTTCATATACAAATAATGTTTTAAAAATACAGGAACTCAAACATTCAAGAATGTTTTCAACAAGAACAATTTTTGCGTAACATTACAAATATGTCATACATTTATTTTAACTATAAATTATTTAATTCTAATCTTATGAATAGTTTTTATTTTAGGTAAGAAGCGAAAATAGTCAAATCATTACTTTCAGATGCTCTTGTGCAAAAACTACGGAACCGTAAAATATGTTATTTACGGGAAATTACAGTGAATTTAATGTGTAATAGCTGGACACTGTTTGATACAATTATAATATTACGTATTTTTGGAGCAAAGCAGCCTTAAATGAATACAGCGGCATATCCTTCATAAAGTTTTGTTTCGACTTTCTATCATGTGAACTTCTTTGTTACAAGGACAAGGTTCAGTATAACGCAAACTTGAAGTAACAGCTGAAGTGTTCAAGGTTGCTTATCTTATTTTTATACGTATGTGCAGACTTGTGTAATTAGACAGCAGTTTATGTAGTGTGTACAGACCTATGAGGTTCAGTACATTGATAAAATATACCGTGAAACAACAGGTATTTATACATATATGTTATGGTAATTTGTTGTTTAAGTTGTTTGTTATACATCTGACACAATTACTTGCGGGATTTTTAAATTATGTTTATGCATTGACTACATCCAACTCGGTTTTAATTCGTAACTGCTTTTATGTCCCAATTTTGATTTTCAATTACGACACCGCGTATGCTAATAAACGTTCGCCAAATTATATTCGGAAATGCAAAAAAAAATTTTTGCTGTCCTTCTTGCCAGTTTTAAAGGTTAGCAATCGTTAATTTCCTCGGTCCCATTTAAAATTATCGCTTCATATATTTATAATAATAAATATTGAGGTAAATTCCATGCCAAATCCAGCCCAGTAGTTGTTTTCTTATCACGGTCAAGTACAATGCCTAAAGGCATAACATTTTCACAAAAAAAAAAAAAAAAGAATTTTGTATTACTTGTTTTAATGTCTTATGTGAACATCTGCAGCTGTGCTTCGTGGTGCCTGGATGTTATTAACTCCCAGCTTCTAAACGACAGACGTATGTTGTCTCAGTAACAACAGTTTGGTCGGCACAGTCATATAAGCAACGCATCTGCACGGATTCACGTTATCCAATAACCATGAAGCACAGCAGCAGATGTGTACGTTACACACAGATACCAGTTGTGCAAATTTATTTTTGCCAAAAATCTGTTGCTCTGCCTACAACAATTTTCTTATTTGTTTCCGTTTTACAGCCATCAAAAGTGTGTCAAAACAGCTGTTTTATAGTCGCAGAAGTTGCAGTGCAGTATTCTTTCTTGCCATTCAACCTGACCTAGAGTTACTAGGCTAATTATTAATGCTTCTATTCGTTGGATGCTTACAGATGCAGAATTGCATCATGGTTGAATAAAAAATGTGTTACTTATTAATAATATTACAGGCTTGTTGCTTGTAAGGAGGTGTAAAATATGTACCATGTCAACTGCGAAAAAAAAAAAACACACCTTTATCTGATTGAATTATAGATGCTGACCGAAATACTCCGCGATATTTTAATATTACAATATATAGTGTATAAGGTTAGAGGGCGTCACGTCTCGTCGTCAGCGAGGTCATTATAGACTGTGACACGCAACTTGACACAGTGACAGGAGCTGTGAGAGGAATCGGCCATGGCCATTGTTTTGGAACCATCCCAGTATTCGCCCAGAGCACGGTCGTAGAAGAACAGGTCTGGACACTCGCCTATCTAACAATGTATTTTGCTTGACCCCCTTGTTGTTTGGCTGCAGTTCGTAAAGTTACCGAGAATGTTGTGTTTTATTGGCGCTGATGTTAGGGCGGTCGGACTCAAACTTCGTCCACTGTTTTCTATTGTTAAATTTATAAAGTAAATAAAGATTGCTGGAGCCTTTTCTTAAATTTGTAAGCAAAGGAAGTATTTCATAAATTGATAAAAAATACGTTTTGATAAATTGTTTATCTTAATGGACAGGAAGTAGGCGGAGTTTGGTCCGACCGCCCTAACTGCAGCGCCAATAAAACACAATATTCTCGGTAACTTGGTGAACTACAGCCAAACAACAAAGGGGTCAAGTTTCCAGGCGAGTGTCCAGACCTGTTCTTCTACGGCCTTGGCCCAGAGCGATTTCGAAAAACCATAGAAAGCCAAAAACAGGATGGCTGGATGTGGCAACTGAACCCAGGTTTCCCCCAAATACGAGTCCAGCGTGTTACTGTTGCCAACTAGTTCTGTGCTAAATGCTTGTCAGTCGAGACAGACATTAAGTTAATCATAACAGCTGCAGTTCTAATTAAGTGCTTACATCAACGTCTTAAATAAATAGTTAAATAATGACTTTGACAGGTTGGGTTGTCAATGTCTTTGGTATCACAACACGGAGGTTCAATTTGAGACCAGAAACTTTCGCTGATTCTGTTTCCTGTAGCGTAAATTCAACCATCCTATAGAATCTCGAGCATTTGCTGTCTGTTTATTGGCTGTCGCCCCAGTGAACAGCCAGTTTAAGGCAATGACCTTTCAATTATTTCAAACAATTGCAAATAACTTAAATATTTGTTAACGAAATACTTTGAAAACATTTGAGACTGTGTACAGTCATATGATGCACAATTTTGCCAGAGAGTTTGTTTTAATAATGAACCGTTTGCTAGCAAAACATTATTTTGCTTAATTTTGGTTTATTTTACAACAAAAATATGTGCTATTTCAGGGGAAAACTCTAAAAATCCGTTTGGTGTAATGCAACAGAAAAATTCATATACACGCGATGATACATAAGTGTTAAAACTGCCAGAATTAATTTTTGATGTATGTATTAATTTGAGTTTAAGAAATATATTTTCGAAACCCCTACAAAACTAAAGAGCGAGGCTTTAAACTCACGCCGGATAACACAAGATTAGTTCCTTATTACAGCAGGGGTGTTATTAGTTCGGATACTTTCGTAGCATACATTTGAAACTTGTCATCCAATTGGGAAAGAAACTCACACGTGTAAAAGTGAGTGCCGGAAATTTATTCGCAAACAACTCTGGTTCCCAGGAGTCATCGTTCTTCCAAGTAGAACTACAAAGAACGTCAATCAATAAGCGAATGAGTTCCAAACATTTTACAGACTCGTACACTGAAGGAAAAGTATTGTTGGAGTTACTATACTTCTGTTAAACTAGGGAATATAGTCTAGTTTGGTTGTCAATACCATCTAGATTGTTCCTATAGCAATCTGTTCTGTAGAAGTAACAAGTTGTTATGTAGAACGAGCAAAGAGCATCTTTCTGTCACAGAATATATTGTTACGTCTAGAGAACTAATTGTTGTAGGAACAACCCAGATAGTACCGACAGTCAAGTTGGAATATTGTCCTTATTTTAACATAAGTATGGTAACTACAACAATCATTTTCGCTCAGTGTACGATATACACTGCGCAGTTTCACCTCTACATTGTTATGTATTCTGTGCTCATGTCAGACAATACTAGTCTTTCAAGATAATCATATTGCGAAAATAATTCTTGCAATTTTCTGTCTAACTACTTGAGCTTATCTAAAACATAATATGTGTGAAACTAATTCTAAACATTTCCACTTCCCCCCTCCTTTCTTTCAACTGCGTAGTTGGCAAAACAAATTAATTGACTGATAAGACAACGGGCAAACCACTGAGCCTTCTTATCAAAACCTCTCTTACTTCTTCGCGTAATTCAGGTAGAAGAAACTTATTTCAAAGTGTCTCAGTCATTACCTGTCACATTTCTTATCATTCCCAGGTTGCTATACAGCTTGGGGTTAAGGTGTTCTATATCCATGATTCTATAAAGTGTTCTTTCGTAACTCTTGAGTTCAAAAGTAAAGACACTGCAATATTAATGCATTCAGAAATTATTAACCGTCTTATTAACAACACCAAAGTAAATTTTTTAAATTATATTTACCAACATTATATATTATCCCGAGTATGCGTGTCCAAGTATGTTTCAAAATGTAAAATCATGGCCAGTACTGTACAAGTTAGATGCTAACACTAAGTAAGGCTATGTTTTTTTATTAAAATTGTGTAATTGTTGGTGTTGGAAAACATTTATTTTATAATTGGTTGGTGTTTTTTCTATGGACAGAGCCCACGATTTTGTAGTGAAAAGACATTTACGTTGTGCTTAAATTTACCCAACAAATACTGCAACTGGCAGGCACAAGAGAAATTCCACAAAATTAACTGCAGTAATGAGGGTTAAAAATTGTTTACCATAAATCAAATTTAAACAGAAATAACGGCTCATTCCACAAACCTAATAACAGCATAAAGCGACGTGGGGTTTCGACAAAATATACAGCAAGGAATATAATTATAGTTAATGCGGACGATCAAAGCCACCACGTCTGCCTTCAACATTGACTGCTGGACGATTCGAGCCCACCTATAGATTGCATATAATTTAGTGACAACCAAAATATTTAGAATTAAAGTAGACACAATGAATTTACATACTTTAAGATTACTGCCGAAAACACAAGCAGTAAATACAAAACTTTAAACGACGAATATGTTTAGATAACTCTTTGAAAGTTTAGAATATATTACAACGTCTAAATAAAAAATCCACACATAAATTACAGCTGCTTAATTGAACCATCATTAAGATAGCTTAAGAGAGCGTGGTACATAATTCAACGCTACAAGCATTATTCTACAACTGTAGGTTTCTTGAAGCCAATTTGCGAAAATTAAACATTAGCAATCCTAGAAAACAGATTTAGCCAACGTTTTAAACAAAACTGTTTCCAGTGTTACAAACTTCTGAACCACAATCTCTGACGCCGGAACCTCGTACATTTAACTGCGGCGCAAGAGATCACGCGTAGCGAATTAGTAATGCTGGATAAATATTTACTCACAAAGTTGGCAAATACCAGTATCTAGGATTGTCATTGATTATTTTATCCATATTGGCTTCGAAAATAACGTAGAAATCAATCGATGTTTTCAGCGTTTATTTATCTTCCACGCACTTGTAGGGCAGTCACAATTGGGATTTATAAATACGGTATAACGCTTAGACAGTTTTGCAAGACGAATAAAAATTCAAGAACGCTGTGGGTATACAAAACTGACTCAAGCATTTAATAATTGTCAAAATTCGAGACATAGCCAACTTGAACAGCTAGATTGACAACAAAATGCCTTACCGAAGGCATGACTACTTGTCAAAGTTTGTATATGCGCTCACAACTACCCTCAGACTATATGCAATAAAATGGGAAGTAAATTGTACGACGACATTACAGAATAACTAACAAGCATTTAAAGCTGAAAGGAGTTTCTAAGGTGGGCCAAACAGAATTTAGATAAAGACGAACCCTAACAAAATGTATGATACCTAGAGACGTTGGTATATCGAGAAAATGTTTTGCGCCAACATACCCATTGAAAGCACTGTAGTTTCTTGCAACATATATGATTCGGTGGTAAGTATAAGTAGGGACTAAGGCCCTGAAAAATTCGCGTTTTCTTTCCGACACAAGCTACAATTTGTAACATACCACGATATCTCGTGGAGATTACAGTATGTAAATGAGAGTCCATGTTGGGGACGTTAAGACATTTATGCACATATTAGTAATTTTAGTAACTCGGTAAAACCCTGGCATGTTATTTTAAGGTAGTAAGATTTAAGTGTATTTATTATGCTGTTGTAATGTATATTGTGTTAAGTATAATGTAAACATAA
>PNEQ01086109.1:56102-74739 GCA_003012365.1 Medauroidea extradentata | reverse complement strand
AAAGGAGACGATGGTGTTTTGATCTGCAGCAAGGAATATTCACGGAAATTGTTGAAGAAGCTCGACTTTCGGTGGAAAAAATGTCAATCTAAAAGGAAGGTATTGATTGAAACACCTGATTTAACAGCTTGGAGGGGCCGAAGTTCTGTACTTAAGATATTGCCTATAATGATTTCAGAGGCACATTAATTATTTTGCGGGCATTTTTGAGCCATGTCATATTTAATAAGGTCACTGGTTTCTATGTATGCTGTTTTTGCGAGTTTCAATAAATTTTTTCTTCTTTTAAGCCCTGTAAGAGAGTAGATATCGCAAAACCGCTTCGCAGAAGTGTTGGGAATTGTGTGTTTTTTACAGCGTAAGTTTTTCAATGCAACAGGCCTTTTAGTTTTTTACTAATTATCGACTTAAAGAAAATTTACTTAAGTCGATAATAACCCAAGATTATATAAACTTTGATTTTGAAAATAAATTGGTATCATAATACAAATAATTTCCAACATTTATACGTGGCGATCTGGGGATGTATCTGCATCCGTTTAGGATTCAAAAATACTTCCGAAAACAGAATAAATATGGAGCCGTGGCCTTAACATTTATTTTACATTCCGCATTATTATCTGAATAATGCTGAAATTCTGGTACGGCTATATTCAGCTCTGATGTAATCTAGAAAAAACAAAACACATGTTCTCAATATTCAACGCCAGTTAATTACTTGACGTGCGTAACGATAGCCTAATGCATTTTAAAGTATTCCAAAGTAAAAATAATACATTTTGCCCCTGGTGACAGATTATTTGCGGGTCTGTCTTTTTCCGATGTGTGTGTGTTTTCTCGTTGTCAAAAATATTATGATCCGGCTTTATTTTTCACTTCGGTACTGCTGTGTATGTAATATAAATACAGCATAAATTCAAATGTTAATGAGATGACTGGGTGTTAAATCCAATGTCATATCGTTAGCATTCAGTACGTTTGCATCAAAAAAGCACTATGAACAGGAGCGCAAAAATGTACTGTTTAAAGTTTCCGCTACCAATTCAACAAGAAAATTACGCGTAATGATGAACGTGTAACACGGTTTAGGAACAAGGACGCGCCTTACCGCCCCTCCGGCTATCACGGGATAAAGGAAAACTGCCGCTGCGCAGAGCGTTCGAGGCCAAGGATCTTTTGTCTGTTGTCTCACTATAGATGTATCAATATGCTAAAAATATTCCAATTTTATTTTTAAAGTAAATACAATTTACACAGCGAACAAAATAAACATGATTGTTTATCGCAAGAATGAAATCACAGATATGCCAGAGATGCAGTAATGTTTACTGATTTAATGTTCCGATATTATCTATTTACTAACGGTGAAAATATTTTGCTGATTACTGACGCTGTTCCCTTATTGTTCACGGACACTGGCGAACTGTCAGTGATATATGAAATCCGTGAATAACGGAATGTGGGAATTGTTGCAGGTTCTTTTATATTGTATGTTATTTTATCATGTATTGTATAATTGTCTATATTATTATGTAAAATACCTTCTATAGATATTTGGTTATGTATTAGGCCTTCTTATAGGCTTTTGTAATGTATAATTATTTTGTTTTTCTTTCATATGTATGTGTTCAATGTACGCTAATTTTTGACATGCTCCATATCCCAAACTGTAGGGATCAAACGCGGAGTGCACTAAAATAAATAAAATAAAATAAGACCTAAACTCGGCCACCATCGTGACCTTAAAAAGTTACAGAATAGACTCTCGGAGGCGAAGATGGGGAAACTGGCCGGCGGCCACTAGTGTTGTCAGCTGAAAACGGAAGGCGGCCGCTATCGTTCGTCTGTCGTCTGCTGGTTGCTGTGCCGGTGGTGGGAAGGAGAACGTTTTTATTCTCGTTTGATATAATGAAGTCATATCAGTAAGTTTAATTCTGCGTACCGCAGTTAAGTAGTGTACGGTATTTTTGCCGCATACTAATTGCTTCTATCTATATGTAATTATTTTGTGCTGTGTTTTTGTATTGTTTGCTTAGTACTTTTTAATCAGAACTGTCTGACCGAAAGAATGTAAATAATAATTTTGGGTAAATATCAAGATTAGCTACTCATCTATACCGACCAAACTATTGATTTTAGACATATAGTTTGTCCATTAAAAATTCTTGTAGTGACGTTCTAAGTAGTCATAAGTTTAACAAAAATGTTATGTTAGGTTTTATGTGGGACTACTTAGAACAAGGCTGAACGGTTGCAGAGACGCAATACATGTCAGTGTATGAAATAAAGGACAATTGGAGTATACCATCTATAGGAGTCAATGGGGTAAATAACTTGTTTTGTGTGAAAGATTGTGAAATAGAAAGAGTGGTTAAGAAACTGAGTAGCAATAAGGCAGTGGACCAGATGGTATAGGAAACGGTGCACTCAAGTTTGGAGGGATGGAGTTGGTTAGATATCTGGAGATGTTGTTTGGTAGGTCACTGGAGGAGGGTCTTTCATCTATTAACAACTGTAGCCATACTGGCTAAGTGACTGCTGACACTGTGGCATGTTGCCAACCTTCGCAACATAACACACACATTTTCAGGGACACCACTGATTCTCATAGATGCAAGATACCAGTGAGAAGCCACCATGCCAGTTTAGTGACTTATACAAGATATTCTTGGGAACTTCTTAGTGAACAAACATCGGACAGTCAATGTGTATTTTTCAAGGATGTTACTGAGCTTTCCCTGCATCCTCATTAAAGAGCATGAACAGCCATATTTTTTGTATTGAATATATTTGGGGTACTAAACTCTCTTGTATTCAAGGGCATTAGTTGGCTATCCTGAGGTTATTATTTGAAAACTACATTTGGATTATCCTATGAATACATGTGCATAACATCCTAGGAATGTCATAGCCCACAAACATCCTGATCCACAAACATCTGTATGATATCCGGAGAATTTTGTGTCCTCATTGGACTCCAGTAATTGAATGCACTTGTGTCTCTACAGGCGTGGTGTCCTAGATGTTGAATTCAAGTGAATGTCATATAACAAATTCTTACTTATATTTTATATTATATCTTAGTTAATTAAATAGAGTTGATCTTTATCATAGCATTTAGGCAAAGTGTTTTTTATACCTCATTTTCAACGTCCACAGTTATTTTTTTTATTATTATTTTTCTTCTTGCAATTGGGCCTCAGCCCTGTAGCAAGGATTTGCTTAACCTACCTCTTCTAAATTTTTTGACCCCATCAACCTGTTCCTAAACGCCCTTGCTCCAGTCACCTTAACCACATCCCTCGCCAACACATTCCAATCCTTTACCGTTCTCATCATCATAGTGTTTTTTCCTCTGTCTGTCCTCTTCTCCACCTTCTGTATCTTCCACCCATGATCACCCCTTCCCCTGAATAAATCTCTCTGTATCTTGTCACCCAGTTGTGAACACCCACCCACCCCTCCTCACCACCTTAAACATCGTTACCAGCCGCTCCACTCTCCTGCAGTGTGCCCCACCCCAGTCCTCTCACCATTACTGATGGTCTGAAATCCTCCTTTCTCTCCCCCTGTGTCCTCCACTTATTTGTAACCCACCTAGCAACCCTTCTCTGCACCTTCTCCATCTCTACCACCTCCCTTCCCATGTACGGGTCCCAGACTGCTGCCGCATACTCCAAAATAGGCCTCACCATTGTTTTATATCCCTTTTCTTTCACTTTCTTGTCTGTGCCCCTTAGCACCCTTCCCAGCAGGGCCAGCGCTCTTCTCCCTTTACTTGTAACACTCTTCACTTGCTCGCCCCATCTTAAGTCGTCCTGAAGAATAACTCCCAAATATTTATATCTGTTTGCCTCTCCAATCTCCTGTCCTCCCCATCTATACCTATGTCTCTGACTACCTCTCTTTTCTGTGGAAATCTCAGCATTTTAGTTTTATTTATGTCAATTTTCATCTCATTTTCCTTCGTCCACTGTTCCAATTTGTTTATGTCCTCCTGCAGACCCCGACCCTCTCCAATCACCTTGTACAATACACAGTCGTCTGCAAAAAGACGAACCCTACAATTCATGTTTATCCCCAAATCCCCCATCATAATTAAAAAGAGGAGGGGTCCTAGAACATTACCCTGTGGAACCCCTGATGTTACCCTTCCTTCCTCTGAGAGTGTGTATCCTACTCGTACTCTCTGGGTTCTCCCTCTCAGATACCCTCCCACCCAGTTTACCACCATCTTATCCTACAACAACTCATTCAGTTTTATCATTAACTTTACATGTCGCACCTTGTCGAACGCCTTATCAAAATC
Organism: Medauroidea extradentata; assembly: GCA_003012365.1. Classification (NCBI taxonomy): domain Eukaryota; kingdom Metazoa; phylum Arthropoda; class Insecta; order Phasmatodea; family Phasmatidae; genus Medauroidea; species Medauroidea extradentata. Next base: position 70,430 of record PNEQ01086109.1, on the reverse strand, counting down.
CACAAAACACGCATCTACCTGTTTCCTCCCATCCATAGCCTCCCCTATATCTTCCAACAATCCTGCCAACTGCATCTCACATGAGAACCCCTTTCTGAATCCACGTTGTCTATCGTCCATACTCCCGTTCTCCTGCATTACCCTCACAATATATTCACTCACCAGTCTCTCCATAACTTTGCCAACATTAGATGTTAGGCTCACTGGTCTGTAACTGGCTGGGTTCATCTTCTCTCCTCCCCCTTGTAAATGGGAACCACTATTGCAGTCTTCCATTCTGCTGGCAAATTACCTAGTTCTAGTGATTTGGTAAAGAGTACCTGTAGGTATCTGAACACCTCCCCTTCCCCCTTCTTTACCATTACATTTTCAATACCATCTGGTCCCTCTGCTTTTCTATCATTGAGTCGCCCCAGTACCGTTCTCAGTGCCCCCATCTCTATCTTACATCTATCATTGTAAAAACAAATTTACCTACTTTCCCCCTACCTTCTTTGCTTGTCTCAAACACAGTTAGGTACTTCCTGCAACACCTCTGCTTTCTCCTCATCAGTTACGGATTCTGGTCCCCCTTCCCTTCTTAGAGTTGGTATTTTCTGTTCACTTCCTCTTACCTTTCTTACATACTTAAATAGCTTATCCTAACTATCTTTCTGCCCTTCCTCCATCATCTTATCCATATACGAGCTTTTCGCCTCTTTTATTTTCTGTGTCGGTTCTTTCCCTAATTTCCTCATCTCATCTCTCATACTTTTGCTTTCCACCCTTTTGTTTTTAGCACACAATTGCCTACACTTGTGTTTAAGCCTCCTAACTTCCCTTCCATAATAAGGCGGGTCTCTTCCCATTCCCACATTCGTTATTGGTACAAACTTTTGAACTGCATTTATTAATATTTATTTCAAACCTGCCCACATTTCTTCAATTCCTTCCCCCCTAGACCATGTCTCAAAATTTTCTTTTAAGCATAACTTTATTTTAGTTTGATCTGCTTTTTTAAACTGTCTAACTGCCCAAGCCCTCTCTTTAACCTCTGTCATCAGTTTTGTGTCCATCTCAACTACTGGGATTCTGTGGTCACTAATGTCTTCTAATACTACTGAACTGATCACCGCTTCAACTGGTCTAACCAAGACTACATCTAATAGAGTGCCATCTTCCCCGGTCCCCTGCCTTGTTCCTGCTACTGCTTGTCCCAATCCCCTATTTACCAGTTGACATGCCCATCTCTGAGTCATTGGGCCTACCCCCTCAGGTCCTTCTTCCCATGTTACTCCTGGCAAGTTTAGATCACCTGCTACCACTACACATATCCTATCTGATCTAGCCTTTCGTTAAGTGCCACAATTATTTATCTCCTTTTCCCCCTGGTGGCCTGTAGGTTGCAATCAGCCTTAAAATTATCTCTAAACCCTGAATTTTTATCTCAATCAGTTCTACTGCCTCCCCCACCCATTCCGGTGTCCCTTCCAGTCCATCTTTCAGAACCACTAATAACCCCCTCCTCTCCTGTTTCTGTCTCTTCGAAATATATTGTACCTATTCCTCATCAATTCTCTCATCCTGCACATCTTCATCCAGCCATGTTTCTACAGCCACCACTATGTTGGCTCCATATCCTTCGACTCTTCCCCAGAATTCATCCATTTTGTTGTAGATGCTCCTACAATTAATCACCATTAACTCAACAGTTTTCCACATTTTAAATTTAATATCTTTATGTACATGTAGTTTTTCTTTACCATTAATTTATCGGAATAGTGCTCCTTCCTTCCCGTCCTCAATTTTAGTTAGTAATTTTTCCTTTACCTATCCTGGCCTTCCATTTTTCCTCCCTCCATGCCAGTTTCCCTGCTGCATCTCTCCTTTCCCTACTACTTCCAGTCTCATCCCAGTCAAAATCACAACACATTCCCTATTTAGATGCACCTAGTCTCTAGCAAAGTGTCCTTCCCTTAATCTTGTTCTAGCTGTGACGAATACTGCCCTACATTCCCAGCATAGCTTTCTCATCATCTCCTCTGCTCTCAGGATTTTTTACCCCTTGGATCCCCTTTCTCAGAGGTATTCTGCTTAACACTTGTCCATGCATTTACCTGTAAAATTTATTTTTCAGAAAATATATAGTGTATCTAACATTTGTCCATGGGTTTTTGGGATTACAGATTGCTGCAAAATGGTAGGGTTTGATGTCTCCAGGATTGACGAGCGAGCATCATCTCATGCCATAGCGGGAGCAGTCAGTGGAGCGCTCACCAGGTTTTTGTGTCAGCCACTTGACGTTATCAAGATAAGGTTCCAGGTACATTTTCAACTGTTATTTTCATTATTAATTATTGGTTGGTTGGTTTTGTTTTCCTAGTTTCTGGTCTGGTCTTACTCGAAACTGTGCTAGAAATTAGTCGTGTTACGGTAAGTCTTACTTCTTGCATATGTGCTAGCACTTTTCTCAGATACAAGAGATGAGATTCAAAAGTCTTACCATACACAATTACGTTGTTGATATAATTGAAGAGAAGTCATTTTTAAAATTTGACAGAATGTGGTCTAGATCCCAACTGGGAGCCTGATTACCAAAATTCGCACCAGTAGGAATGTGTGACTTTCTATTGATTCCATATGAACATATATTTTGAGGGATAAGTGAGACCCTGGTGAAAAACTATTGTTAAAATATTAAACATAGTAGAATTTATCCTTTTGTAGATACTGAAACACGTCTCCTGTCGTAGGCTAAGGAAGGACATCATTAATGGGCATCTTTGATTTTTGTGATTGAGGGTAACATGAATAACCATGACACAGAAATCACTGTCTTTCTTTTTCACCAGCTGGTAATAACTTGCCTTTAAGGTACAAATTACTTCTGGCTGTACAAAGAAAATATCGTTCCTGTGCAGGATTGTCATCAGTGAGGGAGAACTAGTATGGCATGATGTCGCACTTCCTTATTTGAGTAGTTATGACATGTTTCAATTCTTCACACAATTATGACAATAAGCTCTCTTTCTGCGAGGGCATGTCAACGAGCTACTGTACTGCTCTATTTCTACTGTAGGAATTTTGTGAGCCTCCTAATTAGGCCTCGATGTTAGGAGAAAATCCAGATGACAGTGTAACTTACTCTAAATTGTCACCCTAGTTTGGCCTAAAAATTCCAGACGTAAAATTACTTTCTGCTTCAAGCCTGGAAATATCCAAAATAGGAATGTCCAAGAGAATGCACCAATTGTTAACTCCACAAACACACAGTGGCCTTATTGAACAGTGTTACCATTAGCAATAACAACTTGTATACTTGTGTCCTCTTCTAACCATATATTTAATTTATATTACGTCTACAAACTTCCATTGTAATGTTCAGCCGCTCAGTGATTGAAGATCTTGCAGTGGATACGTTATGAAAAAAACATGTATCTGTCCCACGCTCTGAGTGATAGGACAGTTATTGTGTTCCTGGGCACTATTTTGTGTTAATATATGAAACAATTATATTTTTTTATCAATGTTTATTTAAATAAGACAGTCGTTCTTTACACATCATATAAAACTAGCAACCCGAAAATTGCATCTGCAAGTTCAAAAGACAGTGCAACAAAAACTTTGTGGATTGAGCTTAAAGAGATGGGGACACCATCTTCCCTAATGCTTTACTGGTCCTCGTACACCAGTGGAAATAATTTAAATAGAAAAAGAGCGGAAGTTTCCGAGTGTCCAGAACAGGTTGCGTGATCCGGCGACAGCCATCCGAGCATAACGTAATCAATACTCACGACAATGGGAACAAATAACTGTGCCTTAATGTACCCAAATGATCCTGTAACCTCCTAGAACATTTTAGAAGCCTCTAGGAGTATTATACCTACTGAAAACCATACACAACCCCCTAAAAAGCCAAAACATGTGCCAAAATTATTTATCCAGAGACAAAAACGCTGCATAATGCAGTGCTACATCCTTCATAAAGATTTGGGGGAGAAAACTTCTAAAACTAGTAGCACCAGTGTCTCGTATCACATCAATTATTTGCCCATAAAAGGATGTGTTCATCATGTTTTCTACAGAGGAATGCTGACTTTTAATATTTTGTTTGGAAGCGCCGTTACAAATTTTCCTGGCCTTCACTAATTTCCCTGACCTTGACTTACATGTTTATCACACAAGTGGCCAGCAGTGCTGCAGAAAAAACATCATCGCTGCTCCTGAGGCATGGGTGGTATAATTATTTCGATATAATCTAACATGCTGTTGAAAGATAAGAAATAACTGAATCTTTTTTATTGATAAAGCACTACACCCCATCGTGGGAAAAGCCATATGACAAGGTGGAGATGCTGGGGAAATTGAAAAATGGTAACAGTGACTCAGTAGATGAGTCGGATAGGATGTGGGTGACAGTGTTAAGGGAATAGACTGGCTAGCAAGGAGATATATGAGATTGGTAGTGGGGAAAGGATACATGGCAGAAGCACAGAGGAAAACCCCACTGATGATGATCCCAGGGTTGACAGGTCGACGACCACGGGACAGACTACATCCCAGTTGGTTTTACCACCCTCCAAGGATATGTTCTTCGGAGACCTGTCAGGGCCAGTCTCCACTTCAAAACACACTTGGAACTGAGTATACGTTAAGCATCCCTATGGACGGGGTGAGCAACTACTACATAAATAAAGGCTGGGGATAAGTTCTGTAGTTTATACTCACCATAAGAAGCAATATACTGGTCTGTGCTGAAGGCCAGAGCCAGCTGATCAGGCTTGGAGTCTAAACCTCTCCAGGGGGTTACGCGAGAAATACAGAAAGAGGCTAACGGTGTAGAGTTAAGCCCCTGGACGTGGCGGAGTAGCACAAAACTGGTGAAGTACCCAGGGTAGACTAGCACATCTAACTCCTCTCAGCATCGTGCTCCCACTGATTCAAAATGGCTCTCGACCCACGCGAAGCCAGGCTCATGGAAGAGTCTCACTTCACGCGGCACACAGTAGTTCCCACACAAAAACTCTTAATGAAACAGATCCGCTAGTCACAGAAGACAAAATAATAGTGAAAACATAAACAAATCATCATTATTATTCAGAAATGTCTTATGTTGGATAACTGTTCCATATTGCATCATAGGGTTCTGAAGCTTCGGAAATAACTGGAAAAATTTGGAAAAAGCTTGTCGCCCTATCTTATACGCAGTGATAGTGTTGCCGGCTCATGTGGACTAGCATGACACAGCAGTTTCTCCTTACCTTCTGTAGAGCAAACCATGGCCCGTCAGTGGCTATGTTTATGGGTGTGCGATATTTAGAAAAAAATATTGTGATATACGCGATAAAATTGCAAAAATCGCGATATATCGGGCTACAATAATGTCACAAAAATTGTGATATGCCACACTGCGATAAATATGGCAGTACTTCAGAAATAGCGTTATGATAAGGAATGCAATGTACTACGCTTCAATAATAATCTCACTGCGATATAAAAAAATTTCCTTATGTAAGCATCCAATGCATCACACCAGTTGCATCATTAGCAAGAAACGGGGGATATATTCCCTCAATAAAGACGGTTTTCTTATTGTAATATAAAATATATTTTTTTGCTAAATAATAGTTCTTCGATGGATAAGTTAATTACATAAACTAGGCACAATAAACCAATTTAAAATGAAACATGGTGGTTCACATAAATATTCAACGCCTTCCTCATCACTCTCATTTGTGCTTTCACAGACTGCTTCATTCGTAGAGACTACTTTCCTTAAGTCTGTAAAATTTGTAAATATAGCAAAGCTTCTTCATCGGAAAAAATAATATTCTCAATGCACTATGGATACATATAAATGTTAAACCACATTAAAACTTTCAAGCTCTACTCACGAAGACTGCGAGTACAGCCACCACTATCACAATTGCCTCGTCATATCAGTTACATAGCGGCTGCAGGTAATACTAGTAGTCTGTTATTGGTGTAATATAATTCAAGGGCGTCAACGACTTGTTGAGGCGGTGAAGGGAGAGGGAAGGGGACATGTACCTCCCTTTCCCAAATCCAAACAAATGTTGCTACCTTAATACTTCCCGTTTCCTCTGCATATCCTATAAACCAAGACACACCACCAATTATTGAACATTGGTTAAATTGCTGGATATCCAATGCGAGGCCTCACGCCCGGATGTGGGGCCAACAGGGTCGAGAATCCCAGAAATGTTTCAACATAGAATAGTTCAATGGAGTGCAGGTCCCCTTTACCTTACAGTAACTGCTTAAATAGCACCATTTTGCACCTTAAAACCCTAATTTTTACAGGAAAAGGCTCCCAGACTCCTCACCCCTTTATAATGAGGGGATCGTTGTTTCTTATAACACTCACAAAATCAGGATCATCTAACATTTTTCATAGGTATATTAAATTTGCATGATCATTGTAGCTTGATGTCACGTATGTGTAATCTAATAATAAAACTAATAAAACCAGATTTAAACTTTAAGAAATTAACTGTTAAGGTTTGGGCCTCTTCCGAAAATTATTTTCCGTGTGCGATCCTCATACCGTACCAAACAGATGAAAGCCTCCACATTCAATTAGTGAATAAGAGAAAAATTAAGCGAGAATAATTTTTTTTCATTTCACTTGTTTTCAAAATATGTACTAATCGCACAATTATTTCTGAATGTTGCCGTAAAATAAAGTATCTAAAAAAAATGTGAACATAATTTACTCTGGTAATTCATGGCGTATTGAAAATTAAGTCTAAGATTAAATAATTTTTACTGTAAGAATTAACAGAAATTACAGAAAGGAAATGATGTAAAGTGTATTAAAAAATACTTTTTCTGCTTATTGTAAATATCATCAACATTTAGTGAATACGTGTAATAATGTAGATAACTGTGATATTCAGAATTGTAACAAGTCATGAAAATACTACACCAATGAACGTGATTTAAATTATTTTATTAGTAATTTATGTATGCATACAAATACAGAATATTTTTATAGTTGAATAATGTAATATTCAGGTATCTCATGGTATTTAAATACTGATTTGCGGTGGACAAGGCTCCAACAGGTAGTTTAACCGTGTATTAGTAAAAATTTTCACTGGAACCATTTTATATGAAAGAGTCACAATTTATACCAGCTATGTAGCTAAATAGATTTTTAGGTATGAATATTGCTTAAATAGCACCGTTTTGTGCCATGAAACCTCAAATTTTCCCGTAAAGTGGGAGGACCTCCTGGATTCCGCTCTGTTTGGTGTCGGGTGTTCCTCAACAACTACATCAACTACAGTCCTCCTAAAAATTGTGAACTTTCGACTAACATTATCACAGTACTATAGAATTTGAAGTATAATGACTCACTATAAAATTACTGTACTACACTCTCTCACTAACCACTACATAAAGCAGTTGTTATGAAAATTATCACTTATAATTTAAAACACTATTTGCAACGAAACTCACATCCTTTTGTAGTGCATTTTGCCAACAATATTTCAATTCAAAAAGACGCACAACTAAATGTAAAAAAGGGAGCATTCAACTCACATTAGTGGCCCGGGCTATAAACATGACATTCGTTATTTATGCTTAAACGAGTACAATTATTACACATTTATAATACCTAAATATGTCGCTGAATTATTATTATTAAAAAAAAGCCATGTAAATATAAATAATGGTGGTTTAGTATATCTTGCACAAAATGAGGGTATTACTGTGAAATAGATAAAGACAATGCCATTTTTTAAAAATATGGAGTACTAGTGTGAGAAGCTACCCAAATGTTTGTCATCAATACGAAAATTGTATTTTGGAGAGACAGAACAAGTAATTGAGCTGTCAGAATCTTTATGTCAGCACTTCCTTTCAGCGTCTAGATACGCCAGCCGGCAGTTAATGCCAACCGTGATACTGACAACAAAACATAACTGTCCACTTACTCACTGCCCAGCAGTTTTTAAGGTTTTAAGTTACCTGTACACTGTCATAAAATTGCACAATGCTTGCATGAAGCAACTGACATGACAGCAACTGTTATTACATAAACTTATATAATTAAATGTTGAAAACTAAATAATAAATATTACACATGTTGACCACGTCAACAAGAGTACCGAGTTCGATAATATTTGCTCCATTAAGAGTTATTTGGACCTTAACTTTTTTTAATATTTTATTTTCGTTTGAGTGTGGAATCGGGAGGGCGATAAGCAGACTCCAATCGCTTCACTTCTAAGCATAGAATACTAACTAGCGTGCAGTATTTTCGTAGAAAGGGTTTTCAATGGGACTTTAAACGGTGACCCTATTATTTAATTTGTAGAAAGTATGAGTTTAACTCTAACACATGTCTCTCATTTTGTTTTATGATTATGGCTGGTATTTTTCCAGCTATAGCAATGTCAAAAGAAGCCATTTTTACCATTTTTGAGGAGCATGGCAATAGTGTTTTTTATAAGCGGACGGTGTTTTTAAACTACAGAGACCAATTTCGTAGTGTATCTTCTTTTCACATACAAAAGGCATTAGGAACACTTTTAATACTTATACATAAAAACACTTTTCGTACCGCGCTATAGCGCAGCTCATGCGTCAGGTCCAACTAACACTTAATGGCACATATTTACAAATACGCTAAGACTTATTGTTACGGAAAGTGTCCTAGCTATGCTTATTTTAAAATTAATTGAATAAAATGAAATGGGAACTGCTTACAAAATTGTTTCCGTGAAATTTCCATAATACTGCTATATTCTTGTTAATTTTTGTGTTGTGTCTATTTACACTTTGCAGCCATGTTTGTAAATCCATTTGGACAAAATTAACACAGCTAACGTCATTGTCATGTCGCTCGCTAATGGATATTATAAAAACTACTGACTACGAACTAAAGTAATTAGCTGATGGTCGTAGTTTCTTCTATGTTACCCTGTTCAAGCAAAAAGACTTGTGATGTCTTGTCTTTTTCAAAATAAAAATATATACATTGTGACTTATGACAACTGGTGTGTTCCTGATGGTGCCCTATTATATAACATTCCCTGTGCTAGATTTGTCTATCCTTAATTAAATAGTTTAAACCTTACTATTTAGTTAAAATAGGAAGACTACCCTCGTAATGGAGGCTAGCATGTCATCGTCAAAAATACCATTACGATAAAAATGGCAAGAAAAATGTGCAGCGATATAAATAGCAAAAATCACGCTGCATTAAAAGATTTAAAAAATCGCACTGCAATAAAAAATTGCAAAACTCGTGCAGCGATAAAAATAGCAAATTTTGCGATGCTATGAAAATCACATATATTTTGCTGTGATGAAACTCTAAAAAATCGTGCCACAATGAAAATTGCAAATACCACACCCCGATAAATATAGCAAAATATCGTGTTGCAATAAAAATCGCAACATTACATCACAAAATATCATGATTGCGATATATTGTGGGTTTTTTTAAATCTATTGCATGGCGTGCAATATCGTACAACCGTAGCTGTGTGGTGTGGACAGTGTTTGACATGCCACATTTAACTGTTAATTTCTTTGAATGTTTCTTGCTGTGGGACAGAAAAATTTACTGTAATGCTGTGGACATACGCCATTGAATATTATTTCGTCCGAGAAATCTGATATGAAACTAAGAAAAAAAAACAGAAAAAAAGCCTAATTTAGATGTAGTCAACACATCCATTAACAGAACAACATAACATGAAATATCTCATAAGGAATTAGTTCAACAACAAATAAAGGAAAATAAAATAAACATCCAAAAAGCAAACCAATTCATCTTTTAAAACTCAGGACACTACAATTAAGACAAGCTTAGACAATACTGATACAAAAGACACTGTTGGACACAAGACATGATGACGACGTTACAGACAATAGACTAGTCAAAACATTGATGATACAAAAGAACACAGTAGATTTATTAAGATCGACTTTTCACAACGTTTCGGGTGCTGACATCTGCTCTCGTCATCAGGTGAAGTATAAGGGAAAACTGAAAAAAATTGGGCAGTATTTATAATCTGCAGCTCTGTTGTTAGCTCGAGCTCTCTTCTGATTGGCCGCACACCTTTTCATGGGCTGTACTGTCTATTGTCACATTACAAATCATTTTGTTTCTTTTTCTGTTAAATGTTTCCATGTGTTTCTTAATCCTATATTTTGCTGACTAAGTACATTTGTATTATTCGCCATTAACGCTGATTCTTTTACTTTTTTTTTTTGATTGGTTATGTTTATAGAGTACATGGAGTGGCATTTTCCCAAGTATTTTATGACTATTTTCCCACACATGTTTGGCTATTTTGGATTTTTATCTCACCTTTTTTAGTGTTATTTTTGTGTTATTAAACATGTGTGGTTTATGTATGTGCTGACTACAGCCGAACTAGGTTTGTTTTCTCATTTTTTATTTTTTTCATTTAATTTTTCTTATTCTCATATTAGATTTGTGGGACTACATAATGTTGCAATGGCATATGTCCACATCAGTACTGTTGTGTGTTGGCTTGACTGGAGGCATGTTGCATCGTATCGGGTGGACAGTCCTATGATTCTATTCCCCACAGTACCTTGATGACGCCTTTGCATAAGTGACTTTTGTCAAGTATGAATAAGGTAATATTTATTTTTAGAACTCTGGTCATCATGTTGCACTGCCAATTGATGTCACTAAACGGGCCATATAAAAGCCTCAGAACTTCGAAATAGTGAGTCTTGTGAAGTCTGTTGGAGACCCTCGTGTGTGTAAAGTGAGAGCCGAGTGTGGTGTGGGTCGGCGTCTGCGCCCCAGTGGCGCTGACAGACATTGTGAGACGTGACGGGCAGCGAAGAAGACAAACACTTGGGGGGGTGTTCTGTTGGCAGCGAGGATGATTAGAAACAGCGCATTGGAGGGGTGGCGGTGATGGCATGCGTCGAGGCGTAGTAACACCAGTGGGATGCTGAAGGGATAGACAACACTTGGAGTGTTGTCAGTGTGGTGGAACTGACAAGGTGCGGTGCAATCGAGGGCGGCAGCATGACGGTGGTGGTCAGTGTTGAGGCTGGGTAACGTCAGTGGGCTGCAGAAGGAACGAGCAACACTTGGGGCATTATGTCAACGGCGGCAGTGAAGAAGGTTTCGGCGTTCTACAGAAAGGTGGTGAGCTGTGGAGAGCAACACTGGAGATGTCATATCGGCGAGAGCAGTCACTGGCAACTTAGGAGAGTTCACTATTGGTTGTGCTAGAAGAAGGTGCTATGCTTGTGGAGAGAGACTGGTGAAGACATCTTGGTGACGTCATCTTGGTGACGTCAAAGTTTACTGTGAGGCTGTAGGCACATACCTTCGGAGCAGTATTGGGTGAAACAAGAGGACGGCTGCTACAGTTCGACGGGCAAGAAGGGTGGTGCATGATGGGAGTCGAACCGAAGACCTCAAAAGAGTGAAGATAGTGATGCACTCAGGAGGCTGCGTAGCGCATGGTGAGCCATCACCACTTCTGACTGTTAAGGTTGTACATTGTCACTATTTGAAAGAGTTTTGATTGATACACGACTGAACTTTTATTGTGCTTTGTAGTTTTTAATTAATGATAAACATTTTTGTGCTTTAATTGTCAAAGTTAATTAACGTTTCTGGTACACAGTAGTGATTGTGTGCATAATAATGATGCTATGAAAGTCATAGTTGATTGCTGTTTTGTGTATTTTTGTGAGCTTTGGTAGCTAGTAAATCAAGGACTTACTTTAACTCTTTTATTTTTTATTATAAGACCTCTATCCCAAAGAGCTTGGAGAATTGCCCACATGTAAACTTTTGCTAAACATGTAACAGTACACTACAACATTCAACTGTTGACATGTTTGTTGTACAATATCAGTTCATTGTGATTTATGATATTTACTTTATTAACGGCTTTCAAACAACCAACTTTATGTTCAAATTTATTTGTTCAAATAAAAATTATAGAACACCTGTCTCATCCACGAAAATGGAAGTTTTGCAACATTTTGTGTATGTACTGTTTATGCGATAATCATTTTTCAAGCCAACATAATAGATATCAAAAATCGGTTAGGCAGTTCTATTTAAAACAGTTTGCACCATGTTGGCTAGTTTTTTTAAGACAGTGAACACTATGATTTTGGCTAGTTATTTATCTAACAGAATTTTTGTTAATTGACTAGTTAGTGAAAACTGTATAATTGCTTGTCTTGAAAAAGCTACCTGTTACTACAAAACCCATTTTAATTAAAATAGCCAAACAGATTTGTGATAACTGCTCTCATTACAAGCTTAGAATAATAATCACCAAACAGCAGAAACATGAGAGCATAGCCTTAAGTGTAGTTTCCTCATGCAAAATATTAAACATATTTTACAGTCCATTTTATCAGTGTTATAAGACACTTTTCATATGTAAACTATAACATTCTCTGTGACTTTGAATAGTGAAATACAGTACATGCATGTGAGCTCGACAGTCATAGTTGTTAACTGCACAATAGAGGAGTACGTGTGCAACACATAACTGCGCATCAGTTTATGTTCACAGATACGGTGCCAGTGATATCAGCCAAGTTTATAACACTACAGTTTAAATGGCATGTAAACATTAAAAGGTGGTCGTGACAACTGTGCAGAAGTTGTATTTAATCGACAGATTAGATAACCAAGGGGTGGTGACGTAGCTTGCTAATGATTATAGCATTTGTATAGAAACTGTCCAACATAAAATCTAACAAAGTGATTTTGCTAAACGCTGTAACAGTGGTGTGAATCGTTTGAAATGAGACTTTGAAAACTTCAACACACTGACATGTATACTTAACCCATTCAAAGGCTACAGCAAAAATAAATATTGTCACTGCCGAGCTCTGTCGTTTGTTGGCCGGTTAGCTAACAGTGCCGCTGCTGCAGGAAATTGTTCCGATGCTATAGTGCTATGTTTGCAGTTCAAACTTGGTGATTTAAACTTTCAGTTGCGTGGAGAAGGTTTTAGTCTGCTCATACCGTTCCAGTGGGAAAATACGAGCAGAGATATCTGACCTCACATTAGAAATGCATGACATTTGACAGCTGTAGCTAATGAAACACATGGAGGCAGTACGGAGATTTGTACGCAGCCAGTGCCATTCAGGTGCGTGAACAGGTAGACTGATACAAGCTGCAGCCTTGGAATGGATAGAGCATAGATGTTGCTATGTTTAGTTGATTTATCAAAAAATGAGCAAACAGAACATCAATTTCAAGCCTTATGTGAATGGAGAGAGTAAAGTTCTGTTGTGACGTTTTAGGAAATGTTCAGTGCATACTTTTGATGGCTAACCAGATTCAAGCAGGAGTATGGATTTGGGAATTACTGTACAAAATAAAAAACTGAGTGCTAAGATACAAGCTGCTGAACAGTTTCATGCGGACGGGGTCTGTGTGCTTGTCCACGGAACAGTGAGCAGTAAAGTGATTGCCGCCGCTGGTGCTTGCCTGGTGGAGAAGAAGGGAGGCCAGCTGTCTCGTCATCCCCCAACCTCTCTCCTCTTATCTCGAGCTAGGCTTCATGCATAAATGAGATAAACAAGTAGTGCACAAGGTCACATCAAATTGCATGGTGCAGTACTTTACGTGATAATTATTTTTTGGGGTAAAATTGTGCAGCTTGTACGTGTCATAACGTCTCATAGTATTTCATGAAATGAGTAATAATATGTTTACTAACACTCAAATCTTATGACACGTGCCTACATTGATACATTTTGCAGTTGCTATATGTACTAAAGCAGCTGGTTATAATAATCTGAAAAGCTGGTAAGTACATAGTTGAACTTGTTTCCCATGCTGTCATTTCAGTGTTTGTCGGTAATAAACTCGCGCGTTGGGGTGACACGTGTGCTGCCGGCTGACCAACTATCGTTTGGTTGTAAGCCGTGGGTGGCTGGTCTGACACAGTTTAATTTGTTTCAATTTCCAATTTTGGTTTTCAGGAACCTAACCTCAACGTAAATCGAGGACGTACTATAATTTGTAAATAATATTTATTAATTAGGTTAGTTAAATATTATTTGGGAAGGCGTGTGCCCTTTTGCACATTGGCAAGAGCAGCGACTGTTATTGCCTTTAAAAATTATGATTTTCTTGTAATCTGTTCTTTTAACCATGTTTCTCATGTGTGTTGCGTAAAAAGTTTTTTTAATTTGGTCAGTACTGTGTTTTTTTTTTTTTTTTTTTTTTTTTTTTTTTTTTTTTTTTTTTTTTTTTTTTTTTTTTTTTTTTTTTTTTTTTTTTTTTTTTTTTTTTTTTTTTTTTTTTTTTTTTTTTTTTTTTTTTTTTTTTTT
>PNEQ01086109.1:28285-47358 GCA_003012365.1 Medauroidea extradentata | reverse complement strand
TATGGTAGACATTTTTTGTGCTTTAATTGTCAAAGTTAATTAACGTGTCTGTGACACAGAAGTAATTGTGTGCATAACTAATGGTGTTGTGAGAGTTCTAGTTGATTACTGTTTTGTGTATTTCGTAGCCTTGTGAGCTATTAAATCCAGTACTTAATTTAACTCATCTATTTCTAATTATAAGACCTCTATCCCAAAAGAACTCATGGGAATTGCCTACATATAATAATTATGTCTCAAACTTGTAACAATACTATACTCTTTCTCAACTTGTTTAATGATTGAAGTGAAGTACAACAATTAAGTACACTATACAAGGCAGCAGATGCATCCAAATCATCAAAATTCAAAATAATATACAAATACTAAATTTTCCACAGGTAACAAAACATACATACACTACTAGCAATATCCTAAACAATTTATAACCAAACATAATTTTAGGAGATAGTGACCAAAACAAGAATTTTGAAAACCTACAAACTAGAAAAAGTTATAATCTTCATGTGAGGGCAACAGTCTTGCATGCCTAGGGGGAGGGGGGGGGGAGAAGCTTCCCAATGAATCTAAGACTGGAGCCACGTACTCATGTTTGAAAAGAGAAGGTTGCAAACAGTACGAGACCACCAAGGAAATAGGACAGACTCTACATTCGCTCGCCTGGCCAGGGCTTGACGATGTGCATGTGTGGAAGGAGGATACAGGAAAGGAAGAGGGGGAAACAAGAGATTGGAAACTATATCAGTTATAGCGTAAAGAAGACGACAGAGCTGCGACTCCAGCATGACAGAAGTTCCATAAAAGTCAACTGTGCATCACCGTTGCCATAAAGTCTAGGGCACCACCAGTGCAACCTCATTTAAATTTATAGGATTGTTTATGTGAACAAAATATTACTTAAAAGTTTTTATTTTAATATTGTAAATTAGATTATGTTACTTTAATCTGGAGACATACAATTTTAAATAGTGAAAGTAGTTATAAGTGCAGTAATAAAACAACATGTTTCAGTATAATACAATTAAAGCATGAAACTATTTGGCATTTTTTAATAGGTCAACGAAATTGGTAAATAGTTGCTGTAATTGTTTTGCTTTGCACCATTTTAGAATATGCATGTTTGGCAACGTTGCCTGTGAAAACTTGTCAATCGTGTACAAGTGTATACCTGACTGGTGACAATATAGTTAGTGTCTGCAAAACATGTTAACCATGATTGTGTGCATTAGTAAATGTATTTTTACAGTGTGCTGTTGTCTTAATTTATGATGGTTGCCTGCCCACAGCGCTCTTGAATTTTGATGTTCACGACTTGCCTGTACCAACAATGCATACCTGTGACGTTTGCCCAATTCATTTGACACAGCTGGTGATTAAATTCATTGCAGCTACATTCTTTGCATTTATAAACTTAATCACGGATTACACTTTGCAGCCAGTGAGAGAACCAGGATTGTGATTATCGGGTTAATCCAGCGATACTGTAACACGTACCGATGTGTCACAATTTTTTTGGTACTAAAATGCACCTACCACGTTTTGGCCAATCTGTACTGTAAACTTTCTACTTACGACATCCACAATTGTTCATGCGTGCACACGTAGCAGACTTACTTACACAACACAAAAATTAATACTTTCATCCCATTGTATAGTGTTAATTCTAGTGTGTATAAGCCTTAAAAAATTAATTTTTTGTAGGGTACTTGTATAATATTAAATATGGGTGAAGAGAATATAAATAATTAAGGCCTTCTGTGGGAATTTAGTCCAGGATGTATTCTTTAATTGGAACACATATACTAATAGTTATAAGGTCTTACAGCTAAGTACTGCATTGTAACACTTCTATAATATGTTGTTGATGCTCTGGTTGTAAACCATTGTACACTGTTCTGAGGTTTCTTTACATTTTTTCTGGACCTACGAGATTATTTCTTCAGTAGTAATTTACTTCAGCGAAGTATAATAAGTGGCTGTCATTTGGCTTTTTTCATTACATATTTTACATGTGAAAATTCAGTTTCTTACTAGACCATTCTATATTTTGAACCATTATGTGAATAAAGAAAATGTGAGCTTTACATATCTGATGCATGCTACATACTTCAATGGGTCTGTTATATTCCTGGCATCTTTCATTGGTGTTGTGACAATACACGACTACTGTTTTGAGGTTATGTTGATCGGAGTGTACCGTTCCTGCCAACTGTGGTTGTTCAGCTGCAGGTGGAGCCGCTGTCTGCAAGATGCAGGCAGGCCAAGTACTGGGGTGTGCTGCAGGCAGGTGCGGTCATCGTGCGGGAGGAAGGAGTGGCGGCACTCTGGAAGGGCCACGTGCCAGCACAACTGCTCTCTGTTGTGTACGGCAGTGCTCAGGTGAGGACTGTCATTCCACTATACAGTCCTCATTCATTAACCCTGTCTCTTTGATATTGTGCTTCTGAACTGTTATTCCTTCCTACCTATATTCAGTACTACACTGTTCTTACGGCCCTTCATGATTTTCATGAATAGAGTCGTAAGAACAGAATTATCATTTGAGCAATTTTCACCGACCCTATACGTTGTACTGACCTGACCACTAACATCTAGTGTAATACAGTAAGGTAGGCATCGGTACAATGTGTTTATGAACATAGTGGACACTGTATACGAGAAACAAAGAGTTCATTTTGCCATCTCCAGTACTGTCACAGTACCAAAATATAACTTTTAAAGTACTTCATCATTCTCAATTTGAATTATAAGAGAAGGAAATATTTATTTGAATATATTCTGCCTGTGAAGTTTTAATTCGAACACTGGTATCTGTATTTGTGTTGGTTATGTTATATGTGGGTAGAGTTAATTACATAGTAATGAAATGTATGCAAGCAATTTGCATAATTCACTTTCTCAATGCATCTAGTTTTCATTTCAATCACTTATCAACTGATTTGAATTGTAAATCTGTAATTTAACTCTACTTGGACTAACCTCGTGGCTTAGTGTATCTTGTAAGTACCTGTAGTTTTCCATTTTGAATGCACATCTGAATATACGCTTCAAAATTGTATGTATTTATAGAAATTTTGAATTGTTTTTAAGTGAGAATTAATTTACGTAACAAATATGATACAAGATATTTGTTCGCAGTATTTCTGAATGTCTATTTTATACATATATGTAAACATTACATAACACCATTTAAGCTCATGAAAACTCAATTTTTTCTGTGGTTAATTTGATTAAGGCATGAGAAAACTTACTAGCACAAGAGTTGTCGGATCAAATCCCGTCTGTGAAAAGAAAATTTAAATGTTTTTGAAATAGTGTGTCTACGTATGAAACTCCAGATTGATTTTAAAAAATTTTGACATCTGTTATGTAATGACGTAACATAAAAAATCAATACCAGTGTCATGCACGCAACACTAATGACTTCTAGCACACAATGACAAAACAAATAAGTATTGTAAACACTATGACTACACTTGAAAAATTAATTGTATTTTGATATTAGTAGATTGACACATTTGGAGATGGCACATTTAATTTAAGGACTCATAATTTAACATTGCTTGAATACTTAACATATGTTTGTAGAGAGCATTGCATTAACTTTCTTTTTAGTCATTTTCTTTTAAAAAAGCAGACACTGCATATAAAATATACGTTATAATGTGCAGACATTTTAAAATAAAATTATTGCAGATGTGTTTGTGTCTTGCCAAATAGCAAGAGAGGGTTTGAAAAGCAGAGTATAATGCATTGTCAATAAATAAGAATTAACAAAAGAAATTGGAAAAACAACTCAAAAAAATCAGAATCATAAATACAGTTGACCAGTGAGAGTAGACATCCACACAAGCAAGTCACGACACACATGACATAATGGCAGTTGGTACACCTTAAACTAGGGGCAGGCAGAGTAAACAGTTGGTTAGCGCCAACAGTCTTAAGGGAATTTAGTACTTATTTGTAACATTGTGACATTACTAATATAGAACCCACAAAAAAAATGTAATAACAAAAGTTCTACAAACTTTTCTTTTGATTTTCCTCAGATTCTTGATTTTTTAAGTTCCACAGGTACTCAAAAAATATTGTAACAACAAGGTGGTTGTATTAAAGGGGGCTTTAACAGCAACATCATCTACTGTATATCGTCATGCATTGGAACGTCTGCAGTGCAAGATGGCGGAGAGTGAATTTATTTTGCAGTGTCCTGTGCTGTTAAAGTATCCGCTTGTACCAACATCAAATCCGAGAAAAAATATACGTGTACTTGTGATCCTTCTGGATTCTAGCTATTGAAATATGTGGAACGCAACCAAAACAAAAGAGAACAAAACAAGAGAATTGTGATTGCTAAAAACCTATAAATATATAATTTTAATGATTCTTTATGTAAAACTTACAAGATTTTATATTTACGTGAAACACAACCACAGTACTTAGTTCTGAGTTATCTTGTTACAAACGCTTCTGTTAGCCAATGTTGAGAGTCACAGAAAACCCACTGTTGCATAAAGGACCAAGCAGGATGACATTAGCAACAAAGAACGAAGACAAACCAAGCAGCCACAGATTATTGTAGTCAACCAACATACAAGTAGTGTTGTAAAGGAATACAGTATGTTCTCATGGCCATGCTTACCTACACTTGTGATTGTGTACAATACCTTCCCTGTTTGGTTGTGTTATTACAACTCAGACTTGTGATTTGACGTATGCTACATTTTACACGAGAGGGGGCTGAACATAGATTTAATGAGAACAATAACAAATGTATGTGTTTAGGGCTTGAGAGTCACCCAAAATCTGAAAACTTTGGTATAACAATTCCTAAAAAATAATCATAATTTCTTCAGTAACTTGTAGAATCAAGGGTTGACTGTGCGCACGTATTGCTCAGAGTTCACAGAGACTTCTCTGCAGGATGAAACAACAGTGTATACTGCTTGTCATTGGCACGAACAATTTTCGGACAAATTATGGACAAAGTTACTGCCCTACCAGCTGCGACAGCTGTGTTTATGGGCAGTTGTGTATCCCGTATACAGACTTGATGCATCACACCCAACAGGCTTTATTTGCAAAAAATTAACATGTGCTATGTTGTAACCAACTATACACAGTACATTCGGTATATTTAACCTTGCTGTTTACTTCTCTGTACTTTGTTATATTTTTTAGTGTTATGTTTGCAAGAAATGCTTCAGTCTAACCTACAGTATGTATAAATAATGAGTGGTCCAATGTTCAGGTTTGATAAAAGTTCATCACATTTCTTTTAAAATTAAAGTTTTTTAAAATTACATTTTTAAAAATTGTATTAGTTTTGTAATCCTACCACAGCTATAAGTTGTCTGTTCATGTTTGTGTGTTCCTTGTCTGTTGTGTAGTTTGTGACATTTGAAATGCTGACCCGTCAAGCGTGGCAGTTGGGTCTCATGCAGTCTGAAGATCTCCGGCCGATGCTGCACTTCTCGTGTGGTGCAGCTGCAGGCAGCGTGGCAATCATTTCTTCCTTCCCAGCGGATATTGTCCGCACTCGTCTCGTGGCACAAGGTGAGCCTCGGGTGAGTTTTCACAAGTTTCTCCTTAAAGGAACTGCAGAATCCAGTTGGCGTTTGTTCCTGATGTAAGATGTATAGTGATCACTTTCACCTGTCAAAGAGAAGAAAATATAAAAATAAATGTAGTTCCTAATAAGAGACTGCGTGCTGCTTTGCAACATGTCTTCATGCTTGCCTTGCTTCTAACAATTAACTTCACGAAGGAAGCCAGATATTGTACAGTTGTGTTTCTAAAGAATAGTTACTGCTAAACAATTACAGTATAAAATTTTATACTTATACTATAAAATATTTGTATGTTGATAGATTTCAGAGAAGAAAAATCCACTTCACTCACTTGCAGAAACATTAAAAAATTTGTTAATGTTTTAAAAAAAATAGTTTGTGTAGTATTTGATGCTTAATTTTCTGTACCTATTTTGAGTTTTATACAAAAAAATTCCTGTGTCATTAAATTTGGCCTGCAGGAAATATGTGTTAATTTAGAAGTGATTCTCTGTTTTTTTCATAAGTGGTGAGATGATTTTATTGAAACCAAGCAGCATCTGCTGTAAAAGGACTGTAACTACAGTAAAACTCACTTATGTTTTTTATGTCATCCAGTAAAAGTCCTACCCATGATTAGAAAAAAATTGTCATTTCTTAATAGATATGTTACATTAAAATCAAATAAATGTACTAAACACCATAATTTGTGATGAGACAACCACTTTTATAAAATATGTCAGTATATTTAATTGCATAAAATATTATAAATTACACATGAAAGAAAGTTGCCAAAAGTATACAAATTACTTAGGCTCCATATCAGTCATATTATTTGATAATTTTATTGTTCCCTGTTTTTAAATTTTGAAAAGAAAATTTTCATACTTGCTACTATAACGTGAATTCTATTTACCTTGAGCTACATTACAAACATTCAAAATTGAACTTTTAACAAATAATTAGGCTGGTATCAGTCCAGCAAATTTTTTTATGTTCTTAATTTGCTGGACTGATTGTGACCTAAATAAACGTTAAAAGTAAAGATTGCAGGTATGTGTGTATCTATGTACCAGTATGTGTGTATACACACACACATTTTCGTCTAATACCGCATTTAAAATTAGTATTAACTTAAAAGGTAATACGTTTAAAATAAGAAAGTTAAGCAATAACTGGATTGTAAGATGAATTGACTTTTGGGGAAAATGGTGTGACTGAACAATTTAAACGCTTTATGCAAGAAAACCTATTACTGTATTCAGAAAATTCTAATATGAGTTTCATTGTAATACATTTTATTCAGAAGAGTATGTGTCATACAGCATGCCCCGATTAAGAAAGAGATGAATTTTTGTAAATGTTTCTAGCATGTTCCATTTACAGAGATTTAATAAGTATTTCAAAGTTATACTTAAATGTATTTTTCATTTTGAAAAATGGTACTCACAAAAATCTTAATATGTCTTCAACCATTCCTATACAGTTCATACTGGTATGCAGTTATATAAAATTTGTATGTAACGGCTTTGCTTACTGTTTCTTAGTACTGGAATTTTAACTAATTCTACTTTTTTCAGTTTTATAAAGGCCTTGTGGACTCATTTGTGGTCATCTACAGAACTGAAGGCAGCCGAGCATTCTTCAAAGGTCTCCTGCCCTCTCTAATCCAGGTAGCTCCACATTCAGGAGCCCAGTTTGCATTCTACAGAATTTTCACTGACCTGTGGAGGAAGTGGGGTAAGCCAAATTGACTTCTGGATCATCCTTATTGGCTTGATTGTATCATAAGTAGTGTGTTTATATGGGTGTTATTTATATCGCATTTTTTGAAAAAATGCTATTACAGTGGAACCCCTGAATTACATTACACTTCTCAAGGGACCAGTAAAAATGGTGTAAAATGCCGGAAAGTGTAATCTGAATGAAGGTTATAATGTGAAATCATTAAATGGGACCAAATACAAACCGTGTAAATGGCAGGAAAGTGTACAATCAGGGGGTGTAATTCAGGGGTTCCACTGTAACTAGTTCATGAAAAGCAATTATGTACTCCAAACTTATTTATTATGAAAAACTAGTTTCTGTCACAGTAGATAGGGTGTCCATAGGCTTGGAAAATAGGGAGAAGTCAGGGAATTTGAAAGTGGTAAAGGAAAACAGTAAATTGTCAGAGAGTTTGAAAGTGATCAGGTAAGAAAACTGAGAATTTTCAGGGAATTTGAAAATGGGCAAGGAAAACAAGGAATTTTCAGGGAATTTTGCAAGAGGTCAGGGAAAATTTTAATGTTTAAACCTACTGTTCTTTGAAAATATGTAATGCTTGACCTTTAATGTCAATAAAGTAGTTATTGTGTATGTATCCTCAAGTTAGTTTTAAACACTTGATGGCAGGATAGAACATATGGTTAAAATTTTTATTTGACCTAAGTAAGTCCAGTGCATTTCTGAGTTTCTTAAATGTATGTATCATAACTATGACGACGAAGTTGAATGTAAACATGAATGCACATTTTAGTTCACTTTGCTGGTATCTCATAAAGGCATTTACGAAGAATGGTCTATTACAACTAACTGAGTGGAGGATGGCGAGATTTGTATAGCTCTTAACAGCTACGATCTTGATAACTGACAGGTGTTAAATGATGTGTAAGAAGTAGCATCATATCCCAAGGGTGGGTGAAACACTAGATCTCTAAAAGCCATCGATCAACGACATTGTCTGGCACAATTCCAACTTGGGAAAATCCAAACTGACCTCACTAGGGATCATGGATAAATATAGTATTCAGACAGAATAAGCTACAACAGTGTTACACGTTGAACATCACACTCTTAATTCTCGTAGTAGTTGAAAAAAGGTTTAGGTAAGTGCGCCGCAGTTTGGTTAAGACATAGATGATACAATAGTTTCGACATGAGAGACAATGCATGAATACAGATTACTTGCAGACCACATTGGGCTGTTTTGACATGGGCGGCAATGACTTACCGTATTTACGTGCACATAGGCCCCCTATTTTTCCAAATGTTTGACTTGAAACAAAGGGGGGATGTCTGCATGTGCATTTAATTTTTTTTTTTCCAGAAAAATTAAAAATTTTTCAACATTAGTTATGTTTTATTGCTGTACTATTTCTATTTACATTCTCTGTACGAAAGGAAAAAAAATTAAGTTACAAAGTATCACCCAATCCCAAAAAAAATTTTTATTTAAAAAAAAAAAAATCTTACAAGTGCTAACACATAATATGGTTCATTGTTTTACGGTAACTTATTTTATACAAATAAATTCAATAGGTAAGAAAAACGCATCACTTTCATGTATCAAAAACGTAAACAATCAGTTGAAGAGCATGGGTCGAACGGGCCACAGGCCGCCAGACCGTGCGGTGTAGAGTTAGGCCGGCTGTCCCACATTATCAAATGTAAACATGTCTGCATGGCTTCCGTGCGAATGAATTTGTTTCAAAAAACAGTAAATATATTAAGCTTGCTGAATACTGTATTCGCCAATGTAGCCCTCGCACCTCCTTTTTCCAATGACAAATTTGAATAAAAATTTAAGAAAAGAAAATTCAAACTTCTCATTGCAGACTTCAGACAGTCGCTGGCAAGCAAATTTGCGGCTAAAATTAGCTGAATGTTGAAGGTGTGTCTTAGCTGTAGCGAATGTACAAAATTTATGATGTTCCAAATTTTAATGTTATGTAATGTGTTACACATATTTATTACCACCACTCTGAACAGAGTTTGAACACGCGGCACTAATATGAATGCACAATCAACTAGCAACTTGCTAACTAAATGCGAAAAGACGAGTCCAAAAACCAACGAAATGAACAATTATTAGTGTAAACTGTAATACGAATTTCATTACGCCGTACGAGAGTCCACGCGAAGCAACAAATGCACAAAGTACATGAGGCGTGCAATGTGTGATGCAACACTAAACATGCGAAGCGAAATTAAATTACCAGCATTATTCAGTCTAAGTAGACCAAAATGTTTAGTCACTATGAACTTGTTGACGTTGCTACAGTATCCTGTAACTTGTTTTTAATTTTGCGCCAATCTCTAATACACGATGCTGTGATGTATTTGTGATGTACTACATAGTTTCCTATTTCTTCTGCTTCCTTAATTACTTTTAGCTTCTCACTCACTGTAAACGAACGCAATCGTCGTTTTGACATTTTTATTTCTCAAAGAACTATCAAAATACGAACGTGCCGAGTCACTTCAAAAACACTTATTTGCTACGCGCAGAGAACAATGCCGCCTAAACACGTGACTAGTTATCGATCGTGTCTCCAGCTCAGCATTCCTCCGGCTGCATGGCTGTGTGCCTAGCCTACTGCACTCTTGTTAAGTCTCTGTGCAAGCCAGTTACCTACCCACGTAGCACGCTGACTTCAAATACAAATTATCCATGTAAGCCGCGCACCCCAACTTTTGTAATCCAAATTTGGGGGGGGGGAAATCTGTGCGGGGCACATGTGCGAATATGGTACACAAAATAAATTCATATGACTGTGCGTGGTACACGGCTGCCAGACATCAGCTTTTTCATTTTTCGTGAAATACACATAGTGGGGCCTATGTGCGATATTTTAGCTTTTCCAAATTTGAGTTACATGTGCGCTGGGGGCCAATGTGCACGTAAATACGGTAAGCATCAACAAGACACGAATACAAGCTAGCATAGGCTGTGTTTGCCTCTCCAAATCATCCTTACACTCGGGTGTGGTGAAGGTAAAATATATGTTCAGAGGTAAAAGTAGGATTTACCGGGTGGTGATGTGTTGGATCAGCATCCAGATTGTGCAGTTCGGATTTCAACAATCTAGAGCAAGGATGAGTTGTGGTGTAAAAGGCCTGGTTGTGTCTTTCAGACATCAGCAACCAGTGTGTAAGAAGGAGTTCGGGTTTGAAAAATGAGGGACACTGACTCTGCCTTTCCTACGTCAGTAGTCAGCGGGGATAGAAAGTGTGGACTGTACCATCAGAAACAGTAGTCCGAGGAGTGAGTGCCAGGACGACATGGAAGTTAGGCAGAGTCCCTGATGCCTGAAGAGCTAGGGCTAAATGTCCTCCTGTTGTATGTTTCAGAGGAGCAGAAAATGCTGGCAGGAGGATGGCGTAAAATGGTAGAAGGGATGCTCAGGGCTGTCTGCTATTACAAGTGTGCTGCCTTCTCATACAAAATTACTTGGGGCACTGCAGCTGTCACTAGTGGAGTAACTTGAAACTGAGCAGCCATTATTGTGCAGTTATTTAGTTTTTGATTAAGGAAATTGGTCTTAAGCTGCCTATCCGACGCTTTAAATGCGTTGCAGTGTGTTCGTAAACAGGTTTTTCTACGAAAATATTCCACGTGTGCCCATTGTGCCAACGTACGAAAAGAAAAGAAACTTCAGACAAGGTCGGAACCTCATTGTTAAGATGCCACGCTCATTAAAAACACTGTTTTTGAGCCCTCCAACATGGCTAAAAACGGCCTTTTCAGACTTTCGTATTTCAAAATGTACTAACCGGATGTATGTGAAACTCAGGTTGCGACCTGCTCTGAACTTAGTTGCAGACTTGCCACCAATAAAATTATATGGTCACTGCTTAGTGTTCCATAGTAAAAACTGTTAAGCGGGAACCTTGCACGTTAGTTCAGCGCTAGGCTCGTTGAGGCGATGCGTCATTTGATGCGCGCTTCAAGGTCTACCTTACTGCTCCGTCTGTTTTGAGCCCCTCACGCGCGGATAGGCGGCACCCTTAACCGCAGAGAGCGAGGCAGACAGATACGGGAGGCTGCCTGCTAAACGTGCGTGATTGTGAATTCTGATTGAATGTTTTAGGTAAGCATTCCGTCCAGCGACAGAGAGAGAGGCAGGCGTGAAATTTGCGGGACCACTTGTTTAAAATTTTGAACCAGAATTTTTCACTGGCTGCATAATCGGCGACGTACCGATGTTCTTTAAAGAGTGACATAAGTGAGCCGCATCTCCTTGAATAGAGGCAGACGCGACGCCCGGCATCTTGCCACAAATTCAGAACATTAAGACTTTTAGTTATATATTAATTTTATTAAAAGGGAATGCTTCAACTGTCTCTGTCACACAGTAGATGCAAATGCGCAAGTGCGTTCCGGTGAATGGAAATAGCAATAAAAATGGTCACACCAGGAACTGGGTAGGCACACCTGACCACTGCATGGAAACTGAGTCATCAATACTCCTAGCGTCAATTCAAACATAATTACTTTTAACATTACTTAACTGCTGTAAATACTGAGATTCAAGCAAAATTAAAAGAAACAAAATAAACTCAACCAACGTAAACTAAATTAAACATCAAATGAAGTATTTTAAAACCGATACAAGCAACGGCTAGACGTTACCCTTATAAATTTCTGGCAACAATACCTGAAGGTAAAGAACTAAATAATAAAAAACTACTACAATTTAAATAAAACTCACAATATAAAATAATCACAGTAATAGCAATAAAAGAAATAATTAATAAAGCCTAAGCTGGTGGGTGACAAGTGCATGAAGAGAAATTATTTTTCTTGCCAAATGAGTGGAAACGCTTCACCTCAACTGAGATATCTCAATTTCCCGACTGTGCAATTCGAACAAAATCTTATCAGATTACGGTATACTCTAGTTCTCCTCAGTTTCACCTTCATGTCAATGATTTCCTCAGAGGATGCTGCAGTTGACCCTTAGTGTGTTGCAGATGCGAGGGGACGGTTCATGAGGGTAGGGTAGGTTATCAAAAATTCCAGTTAAGGTGTTCAAAATGTAACCCAAGTGAAATTTACCAGTTTCGAACATCCACCTGACAGCCTCTCGAGCAGGATATGCGGTGGTTAGCAGATGAATGTCTCCATTTTACATGAAAAAAAATCTAAATAGTAGAAAACCTAGACCACAACAGGCATTTTAGAAAACTCACCCGTTGGAGTAACACTTGACCAGCTTTCGTTGATCACTAAAATAACTTGAACGCATGTAATGCTTTTTAGAGTAGGAATTTTATACAGAAACCATAAGCTTAAATGTCGAACACATGTCACTTGTGTTAAATTCTGAACACCTATTTTGGCTGATCTACCCTACCCTCATGAATTTTGATAAGGCCCATTCGATACACATGCGCAGAACGTCATATTCCACTCCCAACCTAGCGATGGCGCCAACCAACCGGTGATGCTTGACTGGTTCGAAGCCCCCGAGATATGCTGGTTATTCACGAATGGGTGGGATGTTAACAAAATCTCTCAATAAAGGGCACCACAGGCTGCGTCTGTAAAAAATTAAAAACAATTACGAGAAAAATTGATTTTTGTTTTTTGCGATCATGCTTTGTGATAGCTATGTACACTTGCTCCAATTAATCCTTTATACGCAGCCATGCAATTGGCTCAGTCGATTCACATTTTGGACACAAGAAAAATTCGTTTGATAGTTTATTACATGACTTTTAACTAAGATTTCTTACAATTATCAAATACGATGCAAGTTAAAATTTGCAACTATATTGTAATCATTCAGTATATTAAAGTGTTGCAATGAGAAATATTTGATTGTTTATCTAAAATAAAGTTGCAAAATCCAATATGACGACGATGGATAAATGTATCTTCACTGATGAGTGCTTCATTTGAAGTGAAAATGTCAACGTGTTAAATAAGTATAAAAATTACGTTACCATAAAACACATTTCTTGCTTGGAAATGTAAACAACAGGCCATGTCATGTTGTACTGTGCACTATATAGCCATACAGCTGTATATTTGTGATCTACGTAATTATTGCTCACCCACAACTAGGGTATCGTTTTAAAAGTTTTACTTTTTTGACTTGACTACTGTCATTGATTGAGGGCAGGGGTAGAAATTTGGTCTTTATTCGTATGAACAACTCAGTCGTATTGTGAAGTGTTCAGCCACTTCCCCATCTTGGTTTAATTTTTATAAAGTGTTTATATTTTCTTATTTAAATTTATATGTAAATCTTTCTTAACAGGCTATATACCATTTTCAGGGTGAGTTAGTCAGGTGTCCGGTATGATGCAACAGAATTCAATAACCTAGTAATTGGGGACATGTTAATTTAAATTCATCTTTTCAAAAGTTAAATATGTATAAAATAGTCAAGGAATTTTAAAGTAGAGTCATTTGATTATTTTCCTGGCTTGTTTGGTTTCAAATTGACCACAGTAAAATTTTAATTATTTTTAATGATATAACTTTTTCTTGTATTTTGACTAATTTTTGAGTTTTGGCAATTTTAGCATATTATTACATTTTCCCTGGTGAAGTGAGTAACTTCAGGTGTTGCAAGCTTCTCCAGGCTGTAGGATTTCTGGCGCAGACGTTGTGGTTGATCGCTTGCTTCATGGAATTCTCTCCATGACGTAGGTTATTGACGCACTTAGGTCAGCCATCACAGGGGGTTGCTTAGGGTATTGCGCCGCGAAAGTAGTTCCGCTGTTGCGCACCTTTTGTCCCTAATTATTATATTTGTGTGGATAAAGAATTTTCTTTCAATGTAAAACCTATAAATGGAAATTTTGGAATCCTTTGTGATCTGTTTTAAGTGAAATTTTGCTGGTTTTGGGAAGTTTGGATACTGTTGTATCACTCCGCCGTGGTGCGCTATTTGTTACCATGTCCGTTGCCATGAGGGAACAGTTGGGGCCGGGCGCTGGCCCAAGGCGGTCGTTAGTGGTAGGACAGTTGGTGCCGGGCGCTGGCCCGAGGCGGTCGTTAGTTGTAGGGCAGTTGGTACGAATAAGTGTTTCATCATTACCTTGTTTTTTGTTTAACTCACGGTCAGACATGGTAATGCCGGACAGCTGACGGGTTTATTTGTGCTTGGTAAATAACCGCCTTTTGTAAGAAACTTACCGAATCCAAACATCTGTCAAAGTTAAAGTAAAAATAAATCAACAGTTGACTGAGTAACTGAGTTGTTATTAGTGAAATCACGATGGTTGGTTAACCCTGAAAGTAACTTAAACTGAGCTATCCGGCGCACTTCACATAACATAACCTCAACACCCACGCCAAGTGACTACACCCACAGATAAGTTTTCTCCTAATTAGATTAATAGGATGTAGTATGTTTTACCAAGTTCTTTTCTTGCTGTCATTGAAAGAGTGTCTGAAATAAATAACAACACAACTATAGGTGGTTCAGGATTAAGTGAGTGCTTTTGATGCTTTAGTTTGACGCCATTCTCTTCTGCTATTGGGTTTATAATGGTTGCGTTAATTGCTTAAGAGCAATATAAGTCTCAAGAAAGATATTAAGATATAGAGCATGAGTGTTCGGTAATCCTTCTCGAGTTACAGCTAATCTTGACCCAGTAAGTGACTACCGAGTAAGCCAACAGGAAAAGCCCTAGTAATGATAGTACAGAGAAGGTGAATCTTCACATAAATAAATGGGGAAAGGCATAAGTCACTCGCCTTAGATTAACTATCACAGGTGTACAAGTAGGTTTCATTAAAGGAGAAGACCATGTAAATTATGTTTCAAAGAATGTGTATGTTCACAACAGAACATGACACTTGATACAAGTTATACATCTGTATGGACATAGTACACAGGATTGATGATCAAGGTTTGGATCTGTCCCAATTTTATACAAAGCTCCACAATGGTTCGACACAAGATACAATGAAGTTTGCGACATGAGATACAAAGGCTTAAGCTACAATGAGACATAGGAACTAGACAAGGCGCTTCGGGCCGTTTCAACATGAGATACAAAACATGGCACTTCGGGCCGAGACATATTGGAACAAGAATGAGAACTGAGACCTTGCTAGTGGCAGTGAGTATTTGGCAATCAACTCTTTGACCCCGAGGAGAGTTATAACATCTATGTAACTTCCAACTCTTGTACTGCTAGCGACTCAACTATGGCGCTGCAGGCCCCTCTCAAAAAACTGACAAAGTTCGTACTGGTAAGGCTTTATGGTGATCAACTCCTTGATCCTGAGAAACTTGAAATCGTAAATATAACTTCTAAAAGACTGATTGAGTATATCCGCACTACAAAGTTTAACTCAGTTACATTTCCACGTCTGTGGGTTAACAACTAATCACATGGGCTTTGGCTTCCCCTTAAAGTCGTCCTGACACTCAGGTAGGAATGGTGACAAGAAGTTTTGGTAGGGGTGAAGGATTCGCCATCAGACGAATTTGAGGAAAGGTATCACAGATGGCACCTCGCGGACATCAACCCTCTGTGACGGACTGTTGTGTGTGGGGCTGGGGCACCTTGTGGACATCAACCAACAGATCAGTAGGCAACTGATCAGGAGGAGTGCCAGGATGACCCGGCGGTTAGGCCGAGTCCCTGACGACTGAAGAACTTAGGCAGGTTCCCCCCTCTTTTATACTGGCCAGAAGGGCTGAAAGTACCGTTAGGTGGGCGGCGCAAAATGGCAGACGAGAATTTGTGACTGTCTGTTGCTACATGTGTGCCACTCTCTCACTCTAAAATTACTCCCTCGGGTCAAAACTACTCTGTCGCACAAAATAAATATCCCGACTGGAATAAATAATACGCGTGTTGCCGTTAAACACTAAAAGTAAGGTACAAGAACATTTCAATGAATATTAAATACATTTCAAAGCACAAGGAACAGATACAATATATAATTACGTGCGTATTTTCCTGTATTCATTTGTGAATGCTCTTTACAAAGTCAGTGCACGGGATTGGTAATACTGGTTTGGCGCTTGGCCGTATTTGTAAAAAAACACTCATGGAAGGTTAACAAAGATGCGTGATGCAATTATACAATGAAAATACACATTGGATAAACACTGGAACATATTAACCTAAGTAATTATGGGTTTACACATAAAGACTGTGACTTAACAGTCTTACAAGCTAAACTAAATGGCAACACGGTAATCGGAAATGTGCGGGCGCATGCTAAGATTTTAAGGTTAAGATAGCAAGTATAAAAAATCGGGGGCGAGCGTTAAGAATTTACAGCTTGACGCAACTGACATGCGTCAAAGTTCCTTTTTTCCTTTCAATTAATTAATACGGTTCTGTCACTATTATATTTCATTACATTACATTTCTCAGCTTTGATTAATTTCATTTTACTTCTTTACAATTTTTGCGGTTTGTACAGTCCTTGAAAGTCCTTGAATTTTGGTTAGGGGATTTCAAGGCCTTGGAAAGTCCTTAAAAATACTTGGGTCTTGAAAAGTCCTTGAATTTGAACATTTGAATCACGTGACATGGTATTATCGTGGTTACTACAAATATCTACTTACAAGGGATAAAAATTCTGCGGGAAGTGGGGAGTCTTACAACCCAAAACATGAACGAGGATGCTGAAAATGTGCGCATCATGTGCGATAATAAAACGGTATCTACTATGGTACGACGTACGAGGTAATGTACTGTAATTTGTAGGCTAAATGTACGACCAATATCGTACGGCTGCCGAAGCGCGGCACCGAGCGTTATCGAACACCACCGAAGGTAAAAAAAATCGCTCATCTTACCAACTTTATTACGTTATTACATCCTGCAAAACTGCTTTTCTGTAACTGCCGCCTGAATGTTATAGCTCACTAAATATTGTACATTTTCGCTAACAAAATTTACGCAACCCGTAAAGTACTCTGACATTACGTTACTTACGAATGTATTATTAATAGTTAATCGTGTTGGTCAGTTCCTTGCAGGTTGTAGATGGCGTTCCTGCGGGCGTGTATTTGCTGCTATTGTGTTTGTGTGATTGTGATATTTTAGGTTACGTAAAATTTAGTTTGTTATACGCCTGCAATCATGAAGTTACGTGTTTGTAATTCAATTAATTTGATGTTGATTTATCACAACAATGTTGTGGGTACCGTTTCAAAACATATTTTCACCGTATCAAATATATTTGAACTCTTCTGGCTTAAGAAGACAATGCCAGTGATTGTTATTGTTTTCGTTCAGCTAGTGTGTTCATTGTGGTTTAAAGTTAGACCCAAGAGTTGTGATTGTAACTACGGTGTTTGCCAAAATTATTTTGCGTGTTTAAAGTGATATATAATATAACTGTTTATGTTGTAGTGAAGTTGTAGTTGAATAAAATGGGTTAGACCAATTTTTTTTTGGTTCCTAATAAATTAATGTAGGTCATAACTAGTGTTTATTCGGGCCTACTAATTTTGAAGTTTGTCAAAATGCCCGGGAATTGCGTCTTCAATGATTTGTGGCTCCAAAATCCAAATTTTAATAAGTGGCTGGGAAAAAGGGAAAACAAAAATAAAGCTCGTTGTAATATTTGTGAAACTGATTTTGATGTTAGCAAAATGGGCGTGTCTGCTTTAACAAGCCACATGACTGTAAAGAAACACTCCAGTCGTGCAAGTGACAAAAAGTCGTGTTTAGGAATAAAGTACTTTTATGATAGAGAAGAGTCACAGCAAGGTTCATCTTCCAGTGTGGCTATTACTGATGCAAATGTAACAACCCAAGAAAAACAGAAAATTGCACCATTCTTTTCAAGCCAGGATACTTTGAAGACAGAGATTATTTGGGCTCTGAAAGTATGCAGTAGTCATTATTCTTACAAATCATGTGAAGATATTGCACAAATTTTCAAATATATGTTTACGGACAGTAACATTGCACAGAGCTTTCAACTAGGAGAAACAAAGTGTGCATATCTTTGTTTTTTTGGCATAGCTCCATATTTTCAATCTCTGCTAATGGAAACTTTTCGCAAACAAGACACGTTTTGCTATTTGATGAAAGCATTAACAGGAAACTGCAGGAGAAGCAAATGGATTACCATGTACGTTACTGGGAGGGTGATAAGGTCAGATCATCTTACATACGTTCTGATTTTTTAGGACACTCTACAGCTCAAGATATGTTCACTTCCTACGAGAAGATGAATTCAGAAGTTGGTCTTCCAAATAGTTCTTTGTTACAGCTGTCCATGGATGGCCCAAACGTAAATTGGAAATTTTATGATCTTTTGTGCGATCAACTGAAGAAAGATTGCAATGTTTCAGTGATTCATACAGGCAGCTGTGGGCTACACATGATTCATGGAGCATTCAAGAGTGGTTCTGTATCATCCACATGGGATATAGAAAAGGTTTTATCTAGCTTATATTATCTGTTCAAGGACTCACCAGCTAGAAGGGAAGACTATGTCAAAATGACAGTCTCAACTGTATTTCCCTTAAAATTTTTTACAGTAAGATGGGTTGAGAATGTGATTGTAGTTACTCGTGCTCTTGAGATTTGGTCAAGTATTGTTAAGTATGGAAAAGGGGTTGCAGGAAAAAAGGTTCCTAATCCAAATACAAAATCATTCACAGTTATCAAAGAAGCAACGAATGATGCACTGACTCCAGTGAAGCTTTTAGTATTCCAGTCAATTGCAAAGCAAGTGGAAACATTTTTGAAAGTTTATCAGACTGATAAACCCATGCTTCCTTTTTTGGCTAAAGACATGGAAAAATTGATTAGAAGTTTGAT
>PNEQ01086109.1:0-28185 GCA_003012365.1 Medauroidea extradentata | reverse complement strand
TTACAGGCATTAAACTTGTGAAAATTGATTTAGCTATAAAAGAAAATCATTTACCTGTGGCAAAATTTCAGTTAGGGTTTGCTGCTGAAAACAGGATCAAAGATTTGCTTCACAAGAATGTTATCAAGGAGTGTGATGTTTTACAGTTGCGCATGCAATGCCGTGATTTTCTTGTTGAAACTGTAAAGAAAATTTTGAAAAAATGTCCTTTGCAGTATTCAGTTGTGAGATGCCTAAAATGTGGAGGGAAATGAACATTTCAACAGATTGTGTAACAAAGTTTACATTGACATTAAAGACATTATTGGAGGCAAAGCTAGTTGCAGAAACTGATTGTGATGACTTAATTTCATCATATAAAGAATTCATTACCGAATTTGGTTTTTCCTCAGAATTCCAGAAGTTCAGGCCAGAGGTGGATCGTTTAGACTCCCTATTGTATGCCTGTGCAACATCTAAATCAAACTACGAAAAACTATGGCCAGTAATGAAAATGTTACTAATTCTTTCCCAGGGCCAAGCAGCAGTTGAGAGAGGTTTTTCCTTGAACAGGCAGATTGAAGTGGAAAATATGAAAGAGCGTACTCTCGTTGCACAGCGAATAATTGGTGAGCATATTACATCTGCTGGTGGTGTTACTAAGGTCCACATAACAAAAGACATGATCATCTCAGCATCTGCAGCACGTCAAAAGTGGCAAGGTTATTTTGAAGAGAAGAAAAGAGCAAGAGAAACAGAGCAGAAATGTTTAAAAAGGAAAAGTGTCGCTGATGAGATAGATGAACTGAAGGGGAAAAAGCGAAGATTTCAAGCAGATATAGACACATTGACTACATCAGCTGATAAGCTCTCGGAGCAAGCAGAAACAACTGGAAATTTAACATTTGTTTCAAGATCAAATAGCTACAGGAGGAGAGCAAAAGAAAAAGTTGCTGAACTTGCAAAAATTGAAGAACTACTTTGTAGCAAGTTAAACTGTTATAAACAAATTTAACTTAATGTACATTTTTTTACTAGGTTGGCTGTTTAGGACTTTTCTTATTTTGATCTTGAATGTACAAAAAATATATCTTTCTAGTTCATTAATTCAAAAATATTTGGAACATATGTAAATATTTAGTTAGGTTAGTTAATGGATGTCAATGGTGCAGTGCAATAAACTTCTGACAGGACACAATTACACACATTGGGAAAGTGGAATAAAATGGTCACATGAAGCACTGTTTAATTAGTATGAAATGTTTACTAAAGGATAAGCCATCACATACACTGACCAGCATATAAGAGCGATGAAATACTGGTAAGTAATGGACTATATTCTGATCTTTATAATTATAGCATTTATATATTTTTATGTACAATCAGTTTTACAAGTTTTTTAAGATTTTTTTCCTTAGATATTCACTTAGATGTGTCTTTAAAGTGTGATAAAGTACAAGTCCATATTTCTGTATGTGAAAACTATTGTCTTGTCAGTGCTGGATGCCTAGGATGTTATAAAATAAGCTAGGCGTATCAAAAAAATTTTAGTCAGTGTTACTGCAGATGGTCCTTGAAATTCAGCTGATTGTCCTGTAAAAGTCCTTGAGGTCCTTGAATTTTTTTATACAATATCTGTAAGAACCCTGAATTGATACTTCCTTTCTCCTACCCATCGTCACAAAAGAATTACGTACTCGTACTGAGTGATACGAGCTGCACAGTGCTGTTCGTAGCTTCCCTTCGTGTATCGCAACCTGCGTGGCATGATTGCAACCATGAAGTATCAAGTGGCAACGTTGCACCTGTCGGGACGCTACCTCTACAGTTTCTCGCTTCCCTGCAACAAGCACTGATCCTTTCACACTTCGTAAACTGCTTCACACAAAGAGACCTTGTTTTGAAAAATATGTTAGGGCCACAGCGGACTTTTTTCTTTTCTGTGTATACCGGATCTTTATAGAGCATCTTTATTTAGATATAGTTTACTGCTTGGAATTTATGATGTCTTAGACTGCTACATCTATTTAATATCTAACAAGAAATGTTTGGTTGTTTTTGCTACCACAAATATATTGAGAGATCTTCATCCAAATTCAGCGTCTAATTCCCTATACCCACACATATGTAAAGCCTTGCCTTAAACGTCTTTTTACAAATATGAAACTAATGAAATGTATCTTTTTTGTTTGCTAAACAGTATTAAATGTGACAGAGGAAAAAAATTTGTTAGTTTCTGCCTTTGTTTCTGATCTCTCCATCATTTAATGTCGCATAGGTATCATTGCTAGATACAAATTGCTGTAACATGAAAGATTTACGTAAACAAAAGAGGTTTTACTGTACCATACTGTATTTACTCTAATTGTGTTACGGTATTCAAAATAATGTCTATGTCCTGTAGATTAGCAATGTTTGCATTGTGTGTGTATAGTACTTGGTGTGAGAGAAATGTAAGTAATGCATGGTATGTGTTATGTGACCGTTAGAGACATCAGTCGAGGGAACTAGCAAGACTAGTTTGTCTGTGCTGGGGTCCCTTGTGAGTGGCTGTGCGTCAGGTCTGTGTGCCAAGGCTGTGGTGTATCCTCTAGATCTGATCAAGAAGAGACTACAGGTACAAGGCTTCGAGGAGGCCAGGAAGCAATTTGGCAAGGTGTGTTGTACAAGTTAATTTATTCTGCCAATATATTTCGAATATCTGCAGCAGTAAGTATACAGAAGATGTCGATCCTCTTACGCTGCGTGTAATACAAGGACTGCTTTTAAATTCTGATCACTGTATGGTGAAAAACTTGGATGAATAAAGTTGAAATATTACCAAAATTCAGTTAGCACACCAAATAATACAGAGATACAAGTTATGTAAAGAAATTTTGAGAAATTTACCCCAAACTCAAGACATTTTCGTGAACAAATTATGTAGTTTGTTTAGATAAGATATTATTTCAGTGCGATGTAGTTTAATATATTTATACAGTACCATATATGTGGAAATGTTATAGGGCTTTCAGTATGATTGTGTATAGTCATACTAAGATTTTCAGCAATGCCACAAAATGAGTTTTTACACTTAAAATTCTTAAATATGAATCCAATGAAACTGGCCAACACTTTGGCACAGGACGACTCGTTTCTCTGGAGGCTGTGGTGGGAGACGTAGTCAGAAACAGAGGCATCATGTTGTGGCATTGTGGCGGTCATATATAGTATGTTTGACCTTGACCTTAAGTTCACCTAAATCAAACATTCCTAGTTTTCTTTTTTCTGACACTTTTTTACTTGACTCGTCACTTAGTTTGTTGCTTTCATCTGCTTTCTTGTTGGCCACTTTTACTAAATTATCATTTGCTTATTTCACTGCAGCCACCATAATTAAATGTACATGTCTTTCCTTATGGAGGTTGTCATATTCAGTAGAGGTTGCCATCTCGGCTGAATTCTTAAATTTACAGAAATGCAAGCATTTAATTTTAATTATTTTAAAATCAGATTCTTAAATTGATTATTATTAGTATTTATTAATTTCAGTGCCATCATGTTACGACAGTTGACAATGGCTTTAATTTGTTACTTCAACAAGTCATTGTTTTATATAGATTAAGATGTAGCTGGTACTTGCATTGAACAATACTTTAGTCATTTTTGCCTGCTGCTGTAGTAGAGTGGCTGCGGTGGCAGCACTCGCTCGTAAAGTTCCTTTCACACAGTTTTCTTTTTCTACTCCTTCGAACACAATTAGACATTCTTCACCTAGTATGTAAGGAAATTGGTGTGTTTGTGTGCATGTGTATACGAGTGCATGCACGTGCTTGGGTGCTTTGGGGGAGGAGGGCTGACAAATGTTTTTAACAGCTGATCTGTGGATGTTAGTTTTATAACCTGTATAAGTGTTGTGTTTGTGGGCAGGTGTTTCGCTGCAAAGGCCTGCTGGACTGCCTACGTGGTGTGGTGCATGAGGAGCAGCTGCGCGGATTGTTCAAAGGCCTATGGCCAAGTGCTATCAAGGCAGCTGCGACCACTGCGCTGCACTTCTGCCTATATGAGCAGGTCTGCCACCTTCTGGCTGCATCTCCCACCTAGCATTTCCTCTTGTGCTCCCTGCTCAGAAGTCTTCCTACTATTGTATCAGTACTGAGTGAAGAAGTACTTAGATACTCATGTGCAGCTATCACAAGCAAGACTATTTTATTTGTTATGTCTTTTGACATGGAGAAAACTGTTCCACTGTGAAACGTTCCTAAAAAGAACTGTAATCTCAGGTTAATGTGAACTTTATTAAATTATTACTGTACAGTATTATGTTCTTAACATTTTATAGCAAACCAATGAAATCTCATACAAAGTACATGAAGCTAACTTGACAATTTTACAATTTATATTGAAAATACTTTATATTGAACGGTAATTAAATGGCAAACTCTCTGTAAGGGTTTTAATAAACATACTTTATAACGAAAAATACTTTAAACTGAATGACTGTATAGTGAAATTTCACTATGTGTATACTGTGGTTCTTTAGTATAATTGTTTAAAATGTGCTGAAAATTCTGTTATTGAAATGTTCACAAAAAATCCAAAATGTTACACCTATTTTTCCTGTATACCGTATATACTCGTATATAGTGTGCACAACGATTTTTACAAAAAATTTCAGGGGAAAAAAATTATGTGCCTTCAAGCATGTAAAGAAAAAACAAGGGAGTAGGAAATGGTGACACACTGGCTAGTGTGTGCCAGCAGAGAGGGTGATGGGGAGCAGGGTGGGTGGGGGTGATGTGTGGCTTGCCTCCCTTGTCCACAGCTATCATCTATAAATAACTTTCCAAGGTCACTTGCTGGCTGTCTGCCTGGCAGCAAGCCCACTCCCTCCCCTCTTCGCACTTGCTGTGCTGTTCCTACCGATTCTGCCCCCCCTACTTTTCTCCCCAAAGATAATGAGCCTAGACAACAGAGCTCAGGAATGCGGCTTGGGGTGGCGACAAGCTGGAGACTGTGTGGCCCCAACCACCACCCTGCCACTTTGCCTGCCTTCTCTCTCCCACATAGGAAGGGGGAGAGAACAGTGTCCTCCACGGAAAGATATCTGTTAGCTGCGAGATGTCAAAATTAACTTCCCGTATTGCTTCAACCCCGTCACCTACTAACTTTTGTTTCTGCCACGTCAAATTGTCTTGCAGCATACTTCGTAACAGACAGTTTAAAGCTAGTAAACTTCTGGCAATCATCAGAAGTTTTTAATCCGCATATTGTGTAAGCACTAAGCAAAACTTTGGACAGAAACATGGATAAGGAAGAACAAAAGAATTAGGCTTCCAACAGCATTAGTTACAGCAGGGGCGATGGTCGAGATAAAGAAAACGAGGGTTGAGATAAAGAAACCGGAGTGGAGTAATGATGGAGGAACCAGGCAGTGAGAACATCTCTGCCTCCCACGCTTGACACCCCTCAGTTTACAACTACAACTCCACCTTCTTTTCTCCCCCTTTCTCTCCCAGGCCATCCCGCCTGCCTTTTTTCCATATAGTTTTTTTTTTTTTTTTTTTTTTTTTTTTTTTTTTTTTTTTTTTTTTTTTTTTTTCTATTTTCCATGTATAGCACGCACCCCTGAATTTTTATGAGTTGTTTTGGAATAAAAGTGTGCATTATACGCGAGTAAATATGTTATATGTAAATTGTGAGGTAATTTGCTAAAAATTTTATTGTTGGGGGCATTAATGTTTGTTGTTTAAATTAATGTAGCAATGTTTTTCATTCAGAATTATGTTACAATTGTTGAGAAACATAATTTTAAAATAACTACGTGGAATTAAACTTCTGCAATATAAAAATAAGTTCTTTTGTAAATTAATAAATAGTTCATTTCAGTAGGGAGGAGGGATACATTGATGCTGATATAAATTGTAATTCACATTTAGTGCCTTTTTCCAGTTAGTAGTAAATGTAGATTTTTCAACCAATTATTACAGATAAATCTAATCTAATACAAACAACCATCTTCTTTGTGATGCATGAAATATACGCCATTGCAGCAAATGGTTGTGTCACAGAAAACCAGAGAATACGCACAAACACACACTTTGTTTGCAACTGGCAAACATAGGTATACACTTACAATTCTACAAGGAATTCAGTCAACCAAAATGAAAGTACCCTCAACCAGAGAACTGAAGTACCCATTCCGACCATCATGGAACTCATTATTCTGTGTGCCCACACAACATACTTTCAGTTCAAAGACGAATTTTACAAGCAAACTGATAGAATATCCATGGAGTCTTCACTGCCACTGTACATGACCAACATTTTCGTGGAATGTTTTTAGCAAGAAGTGCTGAATGAAACCACCAACCGACCTAATGTCAGGTGTGCTATCTTGACGACACTTTGTGATTTGGCAACATGGTCCTGAGAAACTTGACAAATTTGCTCATTTCCTCAACTCACTAAGTTTACACCAACAACAGAATTCCGTTTCTGGGTGTGCTCTTAATGTAAGAATAACAAATGATTTCCACAAATGTGTACAGGAATCCAATTCGTACTGGTCAACAACTCCATTTTAACTCCAACCACTCTGCGAGCACAAAGACGCATTATCTGTTCTTTAGCTAGCTGAGATGAAAAAATCTGCACACAAACGAGCGGTAGCAGATGATCCTGTACATTCAAAAATTAATTGCTGGCAAAAGGTTATTCCATAGATATTTTTAAAAAATTTATAATTTAGACCTAAATTAACAAATGAGCGAAAATCCTGTGGAACTCAGGTTATCCTATATGTTCGTGGCCTCTCTGAAAAATAAGACTATTGGGTAATAAATATGGATTCCTAACGGCTTTCAAATCTGAAAATTTCATAAAATACATGGTTACAAAAGTAAAACTAAAGTCAGAAAAGTCACAAACTCAGAGCTGTATATCAGATCCCCTGTGAATGTGGCTTTGTATACATTGATGAGACTGGCATATCCCCTTTCTACATGCATAAAAGTATACAAAAATAATGTAAAGAAAGGTGAAGTTCAAAAATATAAACTGGCAGAACATGCCTGGGACAATAGCCACAGAATACTCTAGGAAAATGCTACTCCACTGACACAAGAAACAAACGAAATTTAAAGAAAATCGAAGAATCAGCATTCATAGTTATTAACAGAAATAGATTTAGTCAGCACAGCAAAGACTTGAAAAACATTTGGTTACCAATAATTAAAAATGAAGTACATTTTCAACAGGAAATAACTAAGCCACAGCCTTCATCACAGGAAAGCACTTGCCAATAACAAGAGACTTATCTGTGCAGCCAATCTTGGCATGGCTTTTTTCCTATTAGCCAGTATCGAAGAGGGGGTACAGAATATATAAACCACTTGTTTTCCAGTACCCGTGCTCAGTCTGTAGGTGTTCCTCAAACTGTTTATGTGCCTGAAGATGGAGATAGATTGCTGTCTCCGAACCATCACATTTTATTTTGTTGCAAGGAGACCATTGTGTTTGTCTGTTTCTTAGTCGTCTTACTGTCCACAGTTACCGTTTCTTTTGGTTTCCTCGTGATGTATGTGTTTCTACTGTGTCGTCTACATCCAGTTTTTTGTTGTTCGTTTTATTTTATCTGTTTTTGTAATTATTTTTTGTCTATTGTTTTGTACTTACTGATGGAATTCCTTTTGTGGAATAAACTAAATTTTTTTTTCCTTGGTTGGTTTTTTGGTGCTTGCGTGCCCATTTGTGTTATTTCCTTGTAAATCACTGGCAGAATTCCTTGTGGAATTGTCTATGTTTACCTTTGTTTTCCAGTTGGAAAGGAAGTCGTTTAGTTTGTTTACTTGTCCGTTTGTATTCTCTGATTTTCTGTGAGACAGCTGCAATGGCGTATGTCCGTAATTCTTCTTTAGTTTGTAATATGCCCCATTGCAAGAATCGTAAAAATTATACACATGAAATATTGGCGTGTTAAATTTCCTTCCTTTGATTTATTAAATGTTTCCAAATTTCATTAATCACCTCTGTAAAAATGTAAGCTACAAACTCTTTTCAACTAAGATGTACTGTACCATAGATATGTTATACTTGGAACTAAAATTGGTAGACACAACCTTGTGCACATGTGTATATCTATGGATTAACATTTTTTCATACAATTGGTGTGTTTTACAAATTAAGAATAATACTGGATTTTTCAATTTTAATAAGCCTGTGGAGTATTGAAATTTACAAGAAGTGATAAAATTGCTCGTACTAAAATTTTGCTGTAATTTAATGCTACAGTACTTTAATTAATATTTTTTACCTCACAAATGGCTTATACTGTACTCAACAAAATAAAGTCATTTGTTTGGGGTTTTGTTCTCTTTTTTATTTTGATTTATCCATAGCTTGTAGTACCGTATTTGCCGGCATATAAGACAACAATTTTTACATATTTTTGACCCTCAAAAATTGCTACTCGTCTTACATGAGGGTGCAAAAATTTTTGGTAGCCAAAAATTGTTTGGAAGCTAAGCTGTAAGCTGTGGAGTTGTATGATGTTTCAAGGAGCATTTTTCGTCACAAATGAAAACGAGTGCCCCGTTTATTTTAATAAAATTTACGGTACAAAATTTTTACAAGCGTCATTCATAATAAAGGACACTTCCGCGAAGCGGCGATTGATGCGAGCGCGTGCCGAGATATTTTGTCTCGCCAGCCTACAACTCTCGGGCGGAGAAAACGAGGATCTAAGTCCGCATGCTTTCATCCTTTGTCTCGCAAGCACAAGACTCTCGGGCGGAAAAAACGAGGATCTAGGTACCGTACCACACATTCATGTGTGTACCGTCTAGTGCTAGGCTGGCAGACAACAGCAGCGCACAGGAATGCAATGACCTTGCAAGCAGCTGTTGCCCGGCGTTGCCATGTAGTGCGCGGCGTGCCTCAGTCCGGTGTTGCCAAGTCGTGCACACCTGCCGGCAAATGGAGATATCGCCGGCTGCCGCCGTGCATTTACTTGGCTCTTGGGCGCGCGGAGAGCAGTAGTAGCCAATGTTATTCGTTTATGTGTCTACTACGATGTTTAAATGACGGTAATAAATGCATTGAAAATATGTAAACTAAATTTTTAATGTTTCTGGTAAAGGAAAAAAATATTTTTCTGACGAAAATTTCAAAATTAGTAATTTACTTTTTTTCAAGATTTTGTACCTTCAAAACCATGTCTCGTCTTATATGCGGGTCGTCCTATATGCTGGCAAATACGGTAACTGTGTTTATTTGAATATTATTGAAGTAAGATAATAAGTGCAATAAAAGAAGTCACCAGCATAGTTAATAAGACTACATCGGTGCAAATTAACACTAAAAGTTCAAATTATTTATGTTTAAATAATAATACTGAATTGTAAGGGGCCTGGCCTTTCCAGCCTTTACGCTATTCAATTTTTGTGTTCCTTTTCGTTATATTGTTGTATTATATTTGTACTTTGGGGTTCAGGAGCTTAATCCTCCACTAGGGTGCCAGCGTACCATTATAGCTTCAAATTGTTAGGGAATATGGTACCTCTTTAAGACTGGCTATGGGGGGTTATGTGTGATATAAGTAATTAGGAAGTGGAGATGTCTGCACTACCATGTTCACAGTATGTGTTTATAGAGTATGGTGGCCCATTCAGGACTGGCCGACAGTTGCCCGGCTTACCCACTGCCGTGGCCCACAATGAAAAACTTATTTGTTGGTGATATGATACAAAAATGGGTTGTTTTTTGTTTGTGTACGTTCCCTTACTCAGGCCAATTCCAAGTGTGCATACAATACAGTCATCTCTCAGTTGAACCACTCTCAGGGGACTGAAAAAAATCGTCCTTAAATTTAAGGAGTTTTTAAACTGAATGATAAAAGTATGTTGGGACTGTAAATGGGTACAGACATGAACTTTTTAGTAAATGAAATGTTTCGAAAGCAGTGAAAAAAAGTTAAAAATTGGTGATAAAATACATGAAAAGCATTGCAAAAAGTTGTTTTCTCTTTTCCAAAATATACATGTTTTTCATCTTGGGAACATGCCTGTTAATACGTACAGTCAAACCCCGACTCTACGTACACTCACGGTTCCCCAAAATTTGTCCATACAACCGAGTTGTCCATACGAACCGATAGGACCAAATTTCGGCTTGACGGCAACCCCCCCCTCCCCCCTTCCATTATGGCCCGGACGGTGGACGTGAGAGAGAATCAGTAATAAGTCTCTTGGAGTATACGAACACGTTTTCAAGAGACATCCGAAAGCAGGTGTTCTTACACATATTATCTTAGTACGCCGAAATATTCCGAGTAAATTAATACTCCATTTGTGCGTAAAAAATAAACGAGTAAATAAAACGACGAAAAACAAGAACGCAACGTCGCTATTATCTTTACGTGCAGCGGGCAATATTTGCCGTGTCTACTTATGCCACTGGCAAATAAGACGTTTAACAGTGTTTCAGGTTGATGAAGAATAATAATTTTGATAGAATGCTGCAATATAAACAAAATAATACCAGAAATGTACGTCAATAACTTCTAAACGTAAACGATTATAAACAAGTCATGTTGGTTTCTCTTTATGGGGTAGAAGTTGTATTCACGTCTTTTTTATATATTAAGTTAACGTTTGAACAGTGCAATAATATATTCTGACTTAAATTATAATTCATTTATTCAAAAAAGATTACAGAGTCAGTTAAAATGAACAAGAACATGTAGCGCAACGTCTCTTAACATTACGATACAACACACATTTACGTTTATTGTGAGAAAATAAAGTATTTTATCTTACTTGCTGTGATAAAACATAGATTAGTGAGACTATCCAATGCAATTATGAGCAAAAATAATGTTCGTAAAACATGAACAAGTAAAATTAACGGTAAATGACTATAAAAATATACGGCCGCAGCGTAGCATGTAGGCCTAACTTCAAAATAGTGTGTATAAACGGCTCGTGATTATATTTGGCCTATTACGAAATTATATGTAACTAATATATTCTGACGTGCACATTTTCCACTTCGAAATTGTAATCAAAACCCAAATTGCAGTCCGTGAAGACAAGCAAAAATCGAAAACGTACACATAGCAAGTGATTTCTCAGGAAGAATGGTGCCGCTGTGACTTGTGAGGGCAAGGAGGGAGAAAATAAGGAAAATGGTGAAGTTACAATTTTTTTTT
This sequence comes from Medauroidea extradentata, assembly GCA_003012365.1. NCBI lineage: Eukaryota > Metazoa > Arthropoda > Insecta > Phasmatodea > Phasmatidae > Medauroidea > Medauroidea extradentata. Next base: position 17,018 of record PNEQ01086109.1, on the reverse strand, counting down.
TGCTTGTGACGCCCGCCCAGTGCCGTCATTGGCTGGCAGCGGCAGCAATGGGCGGGGCATGAGCCATGATGAACATCACAGACGTCGCCAGAGAGAGAGAGAAAGAGGTAGAGCGAGCGAGAGAGAAGTGAATGCCGCTCTGAGAAACAGCTGGCGGTAGGTCAGTGACCTATCTCGCGCTCTGCAGCTTACGCGCGTTATAATGAATTTTTGCCGTTTTCATCGTGAAACACATTCCTTTATTTGAGGGTTGAGCTCTTACACCTATATTGCTTATACAAATTGCGAATTATGACGATGTTTTACTTTTAATAGATCTCTGCAACTGATTTTCAATTACTAAAACTTTTATTTTTTCCATTTTATTTTTTTATTTTTCGCGGAAATCTGTACGTACGAGCGAAGTGTACGTACGAACCGGGTGCCGTACGAGCGGGGTTTTACTGTAGTTATTTAATCACAGTCACATGTACACATAGATAGTTAGTCACTGTCCACACACACTTCATTGAATACCACTGATAACATTTTGGAATCACCAACACAAATTTGCCTATCATTTGAGTGTACATACTTAAACCTGACATAAACTTTGGCTTTAATTGCTGCAATTAAAGTAAGCCTTTTATACAACCAGAAAGTCTTGTTTGAATATTTGTATAGAGATTTGTCAAAAGAAAACATGGTCATTATTTCTGTATTTTCCTCCAATAGGTTGTGCTGCCTGTCTGTCAGAACAGTACCATAGGATGAAAAACACCTCTCACTATCAACATTGGAGCAAGGCAGCCAGACAGCTCTCGTAGCAGAACATACAAAAGCAGGAAAATCATGTTTCATTGACAGCAAAACTTGTACATCAGACTGCTTCTTTTCTGATTCTGCTTTCACTGTTTCTTTGAACCGCGTGTAGCTGCGAGCAATATCTGCTGATGTTAAATTTGCTGACTTCACTCCAAGAAGTGTTTGGGATGAATTGATCACACTGCCATTAACATCATTCATTACAATGTTAGAAGGATTAAAAAGCTTGTCCACAACTCCAAATGTCTTTTTGCATGGGTCTGTAGACATCAATTCTTGTAGTTGGTCCAGAGACAATTATACAGCTCGTTGGAGTGTTTGTTTTATGTCAGCCTGAAGGACTAGGACTTTGTTTCCCACTTCTTGTAGTAAGGATACAGTTTCAGATTCAAGAATGCCATTTGAAGCAACTGCAAAACCTTCTTTCACATGCAGAAGCTTGCTGCGAAGAATGTGGCTTGTTGGATATGCATATCCCTCAAGACATTCAACCAAACTCATTAACTGCACAGTATGTTCTCGAACAAACACAGTTTGAATGTGTATTTTATGAAGTTCTGATTTTGAAATCTCACTGAAGTGTTCTAGCCCTGCATTAGATATGTTTTGCGTTTCACGTGTGTTGTATCTCCTGGTTTATTACACATAACGATCCCTTGCGGGTACATGTTACAATCCACCACCATGATACACACTCAACTATGTAGTCAAAACAATGTCAACAGTCTTACCACTACAGTAGTCATTTGAGTCACTACAACTCCCCTCTTCATTTTAAACTACCCTAAGAACCCACTACCTTCCATAAACCCCCTTCAGCCTACTCAGCCCCTATAAGTTCAGCCGCTTCGGAACTTTCATCTCTCTATGCGAGCGGCGCAACTCTATTGTGGGACTACTGCTGCCTTGCGTCTATTTCATCCCAGCCGTGCTGAGTCTGGTCCAGTACTCTTGCGAGGATAGGGTCCTGTTTCGTTGCTTGAGCAATGTCCCATGCTATTAGTGGTAATTCATCCAGTGCAGAGAAGAAGAACACTGACTCACCTTCGTCCATACTCTCCCAAGAATCCTTTACCCTCTCTTGTCTCGGTACTCTCGACAGTCCGTCCGCAGCCCCTATCTCAGATCCTTTCTTATATCTCACATGGTATTGATACGGTGCGAGGAACATCGCCCAACGTTGTATTCTTGCTGCAGCCATCACGGGGGTTCCATTTTTACTGTCAAACAGGGTTACCAACACTTTATGATCCGTGACTAGTTTTAAACTTCCGGCCGTAAAGGTAGGGGTGTAACTTTTTTACCGCAAAAACCAATGCCAGTGCCTCTCTTTCCACTTGGTTATATGCCATCTCTTTTTTTGTCAGCGTCCTTGATGCGAACGCTATTGGTCTCTCCGCCCCTGATTGCCAGCGATGTGAGAGCACTGCCCCTAACCCATATGCACTGGCATCTGCTGTCACCACTAGCTCCAGCTTGAGGTCATACGGAACTAAGACATCACTCGCTAGTAACATCTTCTTGCTCTCTGCAAACGCTTTCTCACAGTCAGGTGTCCACTTCCATTGTATTTCCTGTTTTAGCAGCTGGTATATGGGTGCAGTATTGAAGCAGTGTTTGGCAAAAACTAGCTTTAAAATTGTAACAATCCTAAGTATGCTCGCAGTTGCGTTACATCCGTTGGTGCCGGCGCTTCCTGGATAGCCTTCACTTTTTCCTGTGTAGGGTGTAATCCTTCAGCATCCAACCTGTGTCCCAAATATACTACACTTATGTTCCTGGAGACGTTCAAACACTGCTTCCAGCTTCCCATAAGCATCCTTCAGATCAGACCCCACAACCAAGATGTCGTCCAGATATGCTTCTACTCCAGGTAACCCCCTTAACACTTCGTCAATCATATTTTGGAATATACTAGGTGCACTGCACAACCCGAATGGTAATCTAGTAAAACGAAACAACCCTCTGTGAGTGTTGATTGTTAAGAATTGTTGACTTTGTTCACTCACTGGCAACTGGGTATATGCAGAACGCAAGTTGAGCACTGAAAACACTTTTGCCCCTGTCAGCACTGTAAACAGGTCCGATGGTGATGGTAGTGGGTAATGGTCCATCTGTACCACGGGGTTTAATGTTATTTTTAGATTGGCACACATTCTGATACTATTATCTCTCTTCCATACACAGACTATCGGAGTTGCCCACTCAGACCTTGACACTGGGTACATGGCACCCTTCTGCACCAGATGATCAATCTCGTCATCCACTACTTCCTTCATTGCATACGGCACCTTCCTAGCTTTTGCAAAATACCGGAACTGCCCCCTCCTTGATGACAATTTGTTCTTCCATACCCTTAATGACGCCAGCTTGCTCTTTGAACACCGACTGATATTTCCTTTTTAGCTCGTATCAATGCTTCCCTATTCACCCCTTCCGCGTCCTTATCATCAATCTGACCAATCTTGTTTCCTTTTTCGACGTTCCCCTTCCGGCTGAAGATTGCTGACCAGCCAATTTCTTCCTAGCAGGGTAGGCGGTGGGGCTCCTGTACTCCGTATCACCACCAGGGGCAGTGTCTTCTTCTGATTGTTATGTTCCATTGGAATCATACACTCGCCTAGAACAGTCAGTGGTTCCCCAGAATACGTTTTTAGCTTCAACACAGACTTGCGTAGTGGTATTTCTTTCAGTTTATTGTCATATACTCTATCCGAACAAACTGAAACCACAGCACTCGTGTCGACTGTCATCCTTTCTATTTTTCCATTCAGCCACACTTCCACTGTGAACTCACCTTTCCTGTCTTCCGTTCCATTAAAGTCAATATTTAACAAATCCATTCCGTCCTCTTCCCCGACTCCTTCCACTTTATTTACACCTCTGCTACGACAAGCTCTCTGTAAGTGTCCTCTTTCGTTGTACGCCTTACAGATATAGTTGGAATAGGGACATTGTGCAGCTAATATTGCATCTGTAGCAACTTTTAGTTTGACCGACCCCTCTCTCTTTTTCCACTCCACTACCTTGACTCTTCCCTCTTCCCCTATTTCCAAACTGCCTACCTTGCATTATTGCATACACATGTCCACTTCCACTTACTTAATTTCCTCTGCCAACTGCCTTGGCCGCAGCTCTTTGGAATGCTTCATGGCTGCCTCTAGTATCCCTGCTTTTTCCACTGCTGTCTTGAAGTTTAGCTCCTCCTCCGCTAACAGTCTCTGGACAATTTTTTCATTATATAACCCACTGACGAACGCATCACGTAATGCCTCGTCGAGAAACTGTTTATAATCACAAGACAGTGATAACTTCTGCAAATCCACAGCGTATTCCGAGATGCTCTCGAAACTGTGCTGCTTCCGCCTCAATAATTTCACTCTTTCCGCAATGACGATTTTTGTTGGAGCGAAATGGTTTTGTAATAACACCACTAACTGCTCATATGTTTTCGCGCACGGTTTGTCAGGGACACGCAAGTTTTTAAGAACCGCATATGCCTTCGGCCCGATTATCGTTAAAAACACACTGCGCTTTTCTTCTTCCTTGATCTCATTTGCTCTGAAATAATGTTCCAACCTTTCGACATAGCACTCGAAGTCTCCGTTTTCCTCGTTGAACTCCTCAATCTTCCCAAAGGACGCCATTTCCAACTCCGGTGTTTTCGTGCACGGTGCGCTGGTCACTACTCCTACCAAATAACTATGATATAAGTAATTAGCACGTGAATATCATAGCCAATCCCTGGCCCCTAAAAGAAATAGACTGCAGCAAATATGTTTAGTCAGAAAAAAATTAATTTAGCTTTTAATGTAAGTACCTTTAGCAATTTAATCAAGTTAAACATGTACACTGACGGGGGAAATTTTAAGGAATATAATTTCCACACAAAATCCAAGTTAGTTACAATAAACATTGTTAACATGCAGCTACTAACTGGCAAATTAGTGGAATTTACTGTAAGTTGAATCAATAATGAGACCTTCCTTTTATTCACAGAATGGAAAAACTGGCAATTGTTTGCTTAAGTCAGTTTTTTTTTCCCCTTCCCACTAGAAAACCTTGTGTTTGTGTGTTTTTCACTTTTGATATGCTTGATTATAGTGTCTCCCCTCTCCCAGTTTACACGAGAGTTACAGCATGTATTAGCAAAACAGCACATTTCTGTCACTGAAATGCAGACCATCTGCAGAAAACTCATTTGCCAGAGTTAGGGCAGACACTACAAATTTAGGTGATTAAACTGTGCCCACAAGCACAAATTCACAGGTAACTTTAATGAAATGCAACTTAAAGCACAAAAAAATTAATCACAAATAAAAACAGCTCAAATTTCTGAACATAAAAAAAATTCACGTAATAGGCGCGAAAACTCGGATATAGTGCAACAGCACGAACGTAACCTCATCCTGCGACTATATTTTCATTGAACAGTAAAACAATGCACTTACCGTGCTTTAGTACCTCTGTTATTATTTAGTTTGCCGAGATTGTAATTTTTACTTTTAAATTAAATTCACTGTCTCCATACAGGCAAACATTGAAACTTGTTTTGTGTGAATGTAACGTCGTTTAGCCAAACCACCACAGAATACAACGTAATTCTTTGTGCGTGCTTGCTAAGCTCTGCGTGCGAAACAGAATATATTTAAGAGACATATTTTGTTGTAAAAGAAATTTTCACATTTGCGTAAACGCTGTAAACGGTAAAATTGCTGAATGGTGTTGGACCTACACTTGTGATATTACTTTAATTTAACTATCACGGTAAATAACCACGTAGTATTGTTTAAGAATGCAATATAGTAGGCTATTATATTTTTTTCACTATATTGCATTTTCACGTTCTCTTGTAAACAGAAATTTTCGTTGCAAATGCTTCTTACAGCTTGTAAACAATCCAATAAATACACCTCACGATGCTGCCCGAGACCTTGGTTACCACCATATTTATTTCTTCAAACATGGGCCAGTGGGCAGAATAAAAAATGACAAAACATTTTAGATGTGTTGTGGTTGTAAACATGAATGCAATAAATGAAGCAAATGACAATTTCAGTTTACGTCATAAACGAGTACGACTAAGAATTCATTATTATTGGCTTGCAGGTAAATAGTGATTGCAAAATCATAATTTTCGTGATATTTTCTGTAGTGTTAGAAACTCGAGAAAAAACTTAAAATCTTTGAAATTTGTGGATCTGCGACGAGATTACGCAATTGCGAAAAGTTCACGTGTCTGTAGATGGGACCAAAAATTATAGTTGTTAAAAGTAAAAGAATCGTTAAACTGGAAGCTCTTAAACTGAGAGATCACTGTAGCTATGAATTGGCATCCTATCTGAGGAGCCTTTGTTTCTCAGTTAAATCAAAATGACAGGAAGTGTAGTAATTAACCTTAGAACTCTATTGGTTAGATTTGTTTACTGGCAATCCTATCTCGGTGAACCATCTAACTAATGTATTTGAGGCTGTTTACCTGGTGTTATGTAATACATTGTCTTATATGATTGTATGTAATAGTGCTGCATTTGTAATTCTCTTTGTATTTGAGTTACATTGGAAGTTTGAGCAGGGCTGCATGGCCACAGGGACATTTGGTGTGAAGTTTAGGGTTAGTGGGAACGCCAGGGTTTTCCCGAGTACTGCTGTGACGTAGTTCCTAAGATGATGGCTGTGTTGTTTTAGCTAATGTATTTATCTGCGAGTGACACTGTTTGTTTTAATGCAATTGCAATTATGGCAGTCCAGTTTGATGATTGTAGGATGTAAAAATTCTATATATGACTGACTAAATGAGGCAGTCTTAAATTTAATGCCATGAATGGTTAAAGTTTATTTTAATGTTGTTAAAAAGAGATCCCATTGGCCAATGTGCGCATCCGGGAAGGGGATTCAGACGACTGAGGAAGGAGAAACGAGTCTCTATGCAGTGCTCATGGGATGCGGTCGTTGGGGGACGGTATCGTGAGAGTAAGATGGCCTCATGGTCATAGTTGTCGGGACGTGTACGGTCTGTGGTGGTTGGTAGTTATTTGTTAAATATTCAAATGATACGCTGCCACTTCAAACACTGACAGTATTTTGGGTGATCAAACCTTCGAGTCTATTGTATTCATTAAAGCCATGTGGCGAAGACATGCGACCTTGCCTAAGGCACCTCTTCCATTTCAATTAGTGTGCTGTTTTATCGCTTAAAAGGTTCGCCGAGAGAAAGGCTGTAATTTTAAACTCTTTGTAGATACATGCTGTGTTGTTTTTTATGTCAGTAACTCAAGTAATGTACTAGATCTCAGTAAAGTGCATGGACAAATTGAATCTCAGCTTGTTGTCTGGCTGTTTTAATTTCGGATAAACATTCCGTTTGATGTGGCAAAAAAATAAATGTCTAGCTCTACTGCAAAGTCATGCCGTGGCACATTAGTTCATAACCTTCACTATCATACAGGTGACCCGTGAGGTGTGTTAATAGGTGAAAACTTGAATCGCTAGTGATTGTACGATTACAGTATTTTAGCATGAATAGGCTGCACAGTTTTTTCTAAAATTGCACATGAAAAGTTAAGGTGTGCCCTATACACTGTTTTTTTTTTTTTTGCAAAACCCAGTACAGTTGTAATAAATGGGGTGCACCACAGTAACACTAAACACTTGCAAATCAAAAAATTTATAGGATGGGCTAAAATAAAAAATTTAATTGCCACATACAGTAGATTCTCAAAAATTTATTCCCTTAATTTACATTTTACGTACATATTTTACATGTTACCTGCTCATTTACTTCGATCCCATCAATATTCCTATTTAAATAATCTAGATGCTAACCACATTCAATGATTGCCGTTTGTTTATTTGTTCACGCTCGTCCATTCAAAACAGAAGGTACATTCACCAAAGATTGTAGCTTTGTAGGCCTACACATTTGTCATTTTTCAACACTTTGTGAATGTGAAACATCAGATAGTCAAAATCTGCTACTATTGATATTATAATAGTTAGGCAATGAGACAGCATTCAACTTTCGTCTTATTCTTACATGTTTATTGCTTTCATAGGTTGACTGCAATGAAAAGTTATCAAGCACTCAGCTTGGTGGCAGTAAGAATGTATCCAACTCTCATTGGTTGGTGGTAATGAAAACATTACTGTATGATTCTGTATCAAAGTTTTATATTGTGGTGCCTTGTAACTAGAATTTTTACTTTCGGGAAATTTTTGAGTGGGAGAAACTTATTTCCTACCAGAATTGAGACGAGATCGAGAAAATATACAAAAAAGTTAAGTGGTTGCCTCATGAAGAGGTTGAAGAATCTCAACATAGCTTTCCACTATTTGCCTCTCAGAAACTTTCAAGCTGTCCTTGTTTATCTTCAAAAGATGAATCAAGTGCTGCTTTTGTTTTGAGGAGTCTTTCCAACTTAAGAAATTCAGAATTTTATCTATTGACCTAATCGTTGATTAGCTCTAATGTTGGAAGTTCCAACTCTTCTTGAACTTTATGCAGTTTCTCGTAGTCTGATGCACAATGCCTTTAGTGGCCAACTATAGCACGAGACTTTTTAAGAGTTGAACTCGTACATTCAGTGCCTTTCTTTACATCACTCAATTTAAGTAGCAGGGTGTAGGCGAAGCATTGTAAATGCTTAAAATGTACTTTGTTCAGGACAGAACTAGGCTTGATGTACCTTCCATTGTCAGTTACCATGTAGAAAGGTACTTTATTCCACTCTTGTCATGATATTGTCAAGTTTTACTCCAATTGCAGCAGTTGTGTGACTTGCAGTAATGCTCACACATCCCAACAAAATTTATTCAAGATTAAGTTTTCAGCAAAATGGCATGTGACTGCCGTGAATGCATAATTGTAGTTGGAGGTTCACAAATCACAAGAGAAGAACAAGAACATGAGGTCAGCATTTGTAATGACCTGGGAAATGTTCTAGTACAGTTTACCCCTTACTTAACTGTACAGACTTGATACAACCGTTCTGGAAAATGTTGTTCTGGAAGGCACTTTGTAAAGGGGCTGCGCTGAATGGATCGTACTTCTAAAGTGCACATTCTCCACAGTATGTACTGTATGATGACATGGAATTGGCTATCTGCATCCCAATCATCTGTGTGATTACTTTAGCTCTGGAATAGTTAGTTTTCTGCTGGAATGTCTCTTCAATCTTTAATTAACTGGAACAGGAAGCTGACTACTATTTTACTGTTGCATAATTTGAACTTCATAAAATTCCTTTTTCAAGGACGGATGCTGAACTAAATGCCAAATCAAGTTAGACATACTTCCATAACTTGTTTTTATCATCTTTTGACATGAAATATATACTGCATACGGCTGCTTGGATATATTTAACAGGTCTTTCGGACTCGTTACTGTTTTGGGATTGAGTTTTGAAAGTGATGAGGCTGGTGCCCTTTTTTTTTTATTAGGGTTGTCCTAGGTTGTAGTTAGAGGGGCCCCTCACTCTTTCTGTCCTGCGTTGGGTGTGAAACCGTTGTTCTCCATTTGACTGTCGTACCTTCTGCTCGAGTGGCCATCGAGCAGATTGAACTGCATCGGAGTGCGGCTGTGGGCTCTCGGCTGGGGAGGGGGGGGTACGGGGTAGTTGGAGGAGCAGTAGGCTTGACGAAGGGGTGTCGAGCATGCCTCGTCCATTGCAGTGTGAGCTCTCCTCGGGTTCCGACGACTTCATAAGCATGGGTGCACTATGCGTGAATGAAGTCCGCCTTGATAGTCTGGCCAATGTTTGGCAAAGTCAAGTGGTGGTAGACCGGTGTCTTCGGGGCGGCAGTGGCTCAAGTTTGGAGCCTTTGCTGAGTGCTGTATGTTTCAGATCATAGCTGCGAACTTGTTTTCGCTATCTCAGAAAACAAGTCTACGCCCAAGACGTGCCAGGGTTGTCCTCTCCCCTCCCCACCGCCATCCTACACATCCAGACCTAGCGCACCTCGCAGGCGTCACGGAACACTGCCCGGGGAATTTTGGAGCACCATTTATTTGGAAGACACCTTTTCGTTATACTAAAATATAATCTGAAGAAAAAGTGTTTGTTTGTAATTGCTCTATATTAACTTCAAGAAAAAAAACACTTTATTTTTTTTTATTTAATGTTGGAGTTGTCAAAATTAATTACCTCGGGCATAACGACATCGGTGATCTAACGACATAATTACCTGGCACCGTGCGGTGTCGTTAGATCGAGGGTTTACGTTATTTCTATAAACTTGATTGCTGCTTTCTTGCAAATAACTTCCAAAACTGTCGTTGCGGGCGCAAGAATCTATACTGCTGGCGACGGTTTTGCTTAATTTTGAGTCTAAGAAATGTCATACATCCGTGTCCATTGTATTTATTTACTCAAAATACTTCACTCTACTGAAAAATATTACTATTTCAATAAACTTTATTGCGGCATTCTAGCAAATATCATCCTAAAGTGGGCGCTGCGGGCGCAAGAATTTATTGTATCGGCAGCGTTTATGATATGTATTGAATTATACAAAGGTAGTATATTCACTTTAAGCAAAAGCAAAAAAAATAAAATGTTTGTGGATTCCATGGCCACTCTAGCTCTTAAGGTGTGTGGATGCAAATGGTTTTATGATGTGATATATTTAATACATTATATTTATTAATTTAATTAATGTCTTCGAATTTTTTAAACCCCTTACAATGGTACAAATGTAGAAACAAATTTATCATCCGGCCCGCGTTTTGATGCTATACAATATGCAAAACTTTTAAGATTAAAGTTACGAAATAAAATTTCTAGATTTTTGGCAACAGCGCGAGACGAAACAAGGACAGTGCTTAACGGCAGTTACCGTGCGATGAAAAGAGAAAGCGAAAGTACATACCTATAACTCTGTACTGCAATAAAGCGTGAGACGCTCCATAGCAGGCTAAGCGGGTTGAGTTGCAGCATTTAACGTGGCCTCAATGGTGATTTCATAATGGGTTAAACAACGGTGAATCAAAAGAAAGTTCAACACTCATCATAGTATGATGCATACATAAGTGTATGTAGCAAAGACATATCTGGAGAAGTCGGTTGACAAACCAACAGCCAACATGCCGACGAATATCCGTTTTCACCCCCAGGACTAAACACCAAGATTACGTCAAATCCAGGTACCAAGGTGAAAAAGTTTGTGATATGCAATTGATGGATTTTAATTACCTATTTCACGTATATATACTATATACATGAAACTTAACAAGAGTGTGTCTATAACAATTGCAATAAGTGACGTCAAAGCACACGGACGTCCTAAAAGCGTAACAAACAGCAGAGATCTCCGTCAGACTAGCCATGGTCAGGGGGGCGACACTAGATAGGGGCTAACATTTCTTATTTTTAGTGAGTCCCAGCATCAGTATCAACCTTAATTATTTATTACTAGATCAATTTTTTTAATGGACAATATGGATTTATGTCGAAATTCATTACACTTCGTCGTCTCAAATAGTAAGTGGTTATCTTAGTGTTCAATACATAATTTAAAAATTTAAAAACTATTTTTAATCGCTTGTTGGTTTACAAATGTTCTGAGACACACATGAAACGTTAGGTTGGCCAGGTAAGTTAACAAAGTTGTGATAAATGTGTTTAGTTCAGTTTAAGTAATCGTTCACGCTTACTCATTTCCATGTGTGTTGTACTTTGTACTTGTTGACAAGAACTTGTGGAATTCCGATTGAATTGCCTACGAAATACTGTTAATATGTGTGCATGGTGATAGATTATCCTAACTGGCTTCTGATGTGGACGAATTTTATATGACAATTCTTTAAATTCTTTAATCACAACGATTTTTATATTTTTGTCGAGCCCCCAAATCCCGCTACGCCAGCGTGTACCCCGTCTCAGTCTATGGGTACTCCGGCATGCATTAGTAACTAGTTATATCGCAAGGAGGGATTGAGTTGCGTCTCAAGGCTAAGCCTTATACGCCTTAGGTAACGTGCAGGTATTAGGAGGTCGCGAGCCTCATGCGCTGAGCAGGGTTGTCTAGAGACATGGCTGCGATTGTGGCCATGCACTCACCCCCGAAGAGAGCAAGAGATAGATAAGGGCACAGAAAAACCAGTACAAATAGAGTAGGGTACTGGGAAAAGCTGTGCGGCAGGGCGCGCAGGGAATATACCACAATAATTAATATTTGGACGTGGAGAAAGTATGATATTTAGTTAACAATTAGTTTCCGAACTTACAAAGAAAGATGTGTGTCGGGGAATTGTGACGTCTCATTGGCTGGCGGCCACAGCCAATGAGAAGAGGGCGCTGCTCAGAGAGCTTAGTGCTAAGAGCCTGATCGCTCCTAGCGGCCATCACCCACACTCCCGAGCGCAAGCAAGCTCACGCTCTGCAGTGTCGGCAACAGGAAAAATTTTAGGTTTGTCGGCCATGGCCAGAGGCCACCCCAGGTTGAGTGACTCGTCTGTTCGCCGTCGCCGTCTTCCTTCTTCGGTGTTGGCAGCTGCACCTTCATGTCAGGGTGGAGGAAGGGGCACCACTCCCTGTAGTACCTCCAAAATCTTCGGGCAGGTTTTAGGCGCGCCATCCCGAAGCTACCGCTGCTAGCCAGGCAGGGCCCTGACAAGGGCTTAGCCACCTCGACGTCCAAATTCCGACGCATTCCAATTCCCCACTCAAGCAGCTCTCCACTGCCTGCAAGTTCTAGAGAGCGGTTCGTTTCACTTCACATTTTTTCAGCACCTCGGTCCCCCGCCGCCCTTCTCCGACAGACAGCTTCCTGTTGCTTGCCAATCTTCTTACGAGTCACTCAGCCTGCCGCACCGACGCCCCGACAGTTGGTCCACGAGCTGGTATTTGAATATTCCCAGCAACACCATAGCATGGTGCTCCCATATCCGCCACCCATGGGACGCGCTCTATAGCAGATGGTCGCTGCCTTCCATTCCATGTGAGCACATCACCTTTCACGAGCTACACACCTTCGTTGCTTATAGGCGCGGCAAATCCCGGTGTGCAGCACCGCGAGAGAGCGATGCTTACCCCACGAAGGAAGAGACTTAAGAGTTTAATCACAACTATTTTTTTTTCCTAACCTACCCTAACTACTAAGTTATGTGTGAGGCCCGGGGAAGGAGCGAGACTAAGTGCGTCTCAGGGCTGAGCCCCATACGCCTACAAGGGGGAAGTTTCATGCAGAGGAGGCCTAATTACAGCATTGATTATGAAGTTAATATACTGATAGTATTTTGGCAAAAATTTGTTAAGATTTTTCTGAATTTCAACAGAGTTAGCATTCTTCCATTTGTTACTTAGTAATGAATAATTTTAGAAAAAATTAGATATAGTCAACTATGATTATTAATACGTAATACAGGGTCACATATATTAAAACTTCAAACTATCTTATTAATAAATTAATTCAACTGGGTGTTACGACCTTTCTGTCAAAACATCATCGATAAGACTGTGAGATATTTGGTAGAATATTGCAAAGTAAGCAGGTATTTTCAACTATTAGTTGGGTCACTGAGTAGTTGGGTTTAGCAGTAGTAAAATATGCACACAATAATTAATTATTTTTCCATAATATATTTCACATTCTCTGAGACTGTGATGACTGATTCGCCGGTTAAAGGTGCTAGTCCAATCCTGCTTGAAAGTGTACATTTTAACGGAAGAATATATTTGGCTAAATCTTAGCTTGTTGCTTACTTTTCTTAAGGAGCGTCCCTACATAGATGGGATCTGAACAAGCAGCAGACGTACGTACACATATAACAACAGCTGGGTGTGTTCTCGTCTGAGAAGGCACATTGAGACTGGAAACCAAGGCAGACATTGACCAGAGGGCTATATCTGTGCGTGTGTAAGAGAAAAGTACCGGAAATACGAAAACACGCTTCACTTTAATTGGTTTTCTTACAAAAAATAAGTCACTAAAAGGTTTTAGAACTGAAATTATTTCAGCAAGAATGGATCTAGGTTAATACAAGAAAATAATTTATTTAACCGAAGAAAATATCTCTTAAGCAAAATGAGTTATATTTATAATATTTCACTGAAATCTTATTTTTAAAAAACAGTATTAATATTTATGTATCATAACTTCGACTCTAGTAACAAAGTAAGACTTTTAGCTTTGGTAAAAAAAATGGTTACTGTTGAAATATACTATTATTTTAGAAATTAGAATACATAAAAATCTTGAAATAATGATAATTTGTTTACTAGGGAGGCTTCTTAATTCACTGACCTGGATATACATTTCCAGTCGAAATTGATTTTAAAATGTACATTGAATGAGGCTATCAGTTACTGGTACAGTTATGTTTTTATCTGTACAAAAATGTGTTGTTTCATAATGGCATGTGGCTACAGCACTAATGATTTGAATACATCTAGTATTACTTTTATTGGAGTAACGAAGTTGGCTGCTTAAGAGAAAACATAGCTGTTTGTTTTAAATTTAATATATTTGTTAAATACACTTTTTAACAGTTCTCATTGTAGTGACAATTGTTGTAACGAACTACTGTAAAATATAATTTTACAGTGTCTTACTTTTGTTTAAACCAAACAGTAAAAAAAAATTAAAATATATTTGCCAGCCAAATTTCTAGCAGTGGTACAGTTGACCGAAAGCATATGTATTTTATAAATTAATGTATTTTTAAATTACAAAATTAACACATTTCTACTTATAAATACACGTATTAGTTTTCATATTTTTAAAAATCTGTTTATTCTGATGCAGTGGCGAGTTTGTCCATGTGTCCTTAACGACCATACGATATAGTGTATCCCATGTTGGACATGAGCGTGTCTTTAAGAGGCTGCTGTAGTTGTCGCTCCATGTAGGCACCGAGCAGCGAGCGAATACCTCGCACAAACACATCCTCTATCTCCTGAGTGAAGTCTGCAGCCTCCTTGCGCTCTGGACCCGTGCTGCGAGTCTGCGCGGCATTGGGCAGCCGGCAGCCGTACGCGTAGATGCTGAGGAAGTCTGGCTCGGAGAAGTGCGCCGTGGTCTCTACCTGGAGAACACCTGCACGAGGAGGCGAAGAGCTGGAGCGTGCTGTGAGGCCCAGACCTGCACGCCTCAGTCGTAGAGTCATGTTGCACGTGTCTGCAGGCTGAGGTTGTGTGGGCCCACGCTGAGGCACGGCACCTTCCTCGTACAACTTGACGGTGCCGGAGACTGTGAGGTCACGGAAGGTAACTCCCACGTCGACGCTGGCATTGCGCGGGTCGTACCTACAGCGCTCCACACGATACCAGCCCAGCTTACCTGGCACCCGCACCTTCATGCCAGTCACATACATGTCGTATGGTGCTGTACGCAGTGGCTTGTGAAGAGCATAGCCATCCAGGTTAAGTGTGGCAGTGTGCTGGGATGTCAGCGTGTTGGCACTGGGCTGCTGTTTCTTCATGGCGTCTAGTGTTTCCTGCAGCCGTGACGTACACTGGTCAGCTGGCAGTAGCTTGCTGTTCGCTCGGTCACCTGAAAGTGAATGATTGCATGTACGTATTTAGTAGGACTATGGTAACACTTACCGTCTATATCAATGGCCAATATGAGAAGGAACTATTCAGGGTTAATATTCTTGATAATACAACTAAGCAATCACGGTCTGTTAAATAGAGCATAATGTGTCACTTGAAGCTGGTAGTAAGTTCAGTGGAAGATAAATGTTTGAAATATTACTAGATCAGTGGAAGGAGCTCATATAAAAAAAATTCCCATGTTAAATGTTAGAACCTAAATATAGTCACAGATGTTCCAACAAAATACAGTTGTACAAAAATCCATAGTAATGCTAAGCGAGTTTTTTTCTCTTTTTTAGATGAATTTAAACCAAAGAGTAGATAAATAGGTCATCAAAATGAGTGACACTAGTATAGAACGAGCAAAGCATGAAGTGCTATGAAAAATGATGAGAGTCATGCTCCCAATTTGTATGTGCTGGCATGCTGCCCTGTAGTTTGATTTGTAGCACTGGGGAGAGGAATAATATCAACAAGATGTACAGAAAATTGACAAATCAATGAAATCCCGTGTAAATAGTTGTATGTTTATGATAGTAGAGATTGCTTCAGTTCAGTAGTGGACCGCGGCGGCCGAGTTGTTAGGCAACTGCTGCCAGCAAGGCAATTCAGTTTCGCTCCTCGGCGAGTTGAGTCCCCAGAGTTTCACATGTGGGAAGCGTGGCGGACACTACTGCTGGTGGCGGGTTTTCTCGGAAGTCACACGAAAGGAAGATTCGTGGGGCGGGAAGTTGGACACTCATCTACTCTATTCATCCAGAGATGGTGGTTTTGTGGTTGGCTCGTCTAGTACGATGGATTGGTTGATCTTGTGTGGCAATCATCGTTTCCACCTCTCGGATAAGAGAAGGTATGGTGGATGGAGTGTTGTACTGGCTGTCTCAGTGAGTTTGTAGCCTCACGATTCCCTGACAGCTGAGACTGTGTGTAGTTGGTCGTTTATATTGGAGAGTATTTCGTCCTCATTTACATCTCACATGTGAGCTACCCATACGTCATCCCTGGTTACGTCTGTATGTTTGCCCTGCTCTTCATGTGATAAGAAGACATCTGCGTACCATTACTGGCCAGGACTATCTTGGATCTATGCCTGTGCAGAAGTTTCTTGCTCCTTCATAAAATGGGTGTAACACATGTAAACAGTTTAGCCTGGTGTTCGGTACATGAGACCTGTACATCGTGTTATATTATTTTACTACGTGTCCTGTTTTTGCGAGCACTCTGTATGTCTTCTCTGTTTAGTATTGTTCTCCTAGTCGTGTTAGATGCCAGCATTGTACAGTTTACTCTGAGGTCGTACCTTTGGCAACACCGGTGCATCGTCTGAGACAGAGTAGCACCATTGTAACATGTATATCCTACTGACTGGATTTGTTTGTATGGACATGCTCCATTGCGAAATAATTGACTGTCACAAAAAAACTAAAAGTAAAAATAAGACAAGAAAACATAAATAAGCAGAGTATGCTTTAGTCATCAGGATACATACACAACATGAAATTCCAAAACTGGAATCTGGTCAGATAAAACAAGGAAACAAACAGAAAAAACCTAGGTTGACATGCGACACAACGATGAGACGAAACAACAACACAAACAGAATTACAACAAACGACACAACGATGAGACTAAACAAAACACAAAGATGTCGGACACAAACAGAAAAAACGACAGACAACA
>PNEQ01086107.1:0-28215 GCA_003012365.1 Medauroidea extradentata | reverse complement strand
AGTTGCACCCTTTAAGAGATATGTACACTTTGTGAAAATTACAACAGGATGGGTCCATTGTAGTTTCCCTCGTAATGAAATACGTGCCATACTGCAGAAACAGGCCATACACTCCAAAAGAAAGAAAGAATGTGTAGTAAACCTAGCCCCTAAGTTGTACCCTTTAAGAGGTATGTATAATACTTTCTGAAAATTACAACAGGAGGGTTCCATTGTGGTTTCCTTCGTAATGAAATACATCCCATACTGCAGAAACAGGCCATACACACCAAAAGAAAGAAACAATGTCTAATAAACCTAGCCCCTTAGTTGCACCCTTTAAGAGATATGTACACTTTGTGAAAATTACAACAGGAGGGGTCCATTGTGGTTTCCTTCGTAATGAAATACGTGCCATACTGCAGAAACAGGCCATACACACCAAAAGAAAGAAACAATGTGTAGTAAACTTAGCCCCTAAGTTGTACCCTTTAAGAGGTATGTACACTTTGTGAAAATTACAACAGGAGGGGTCCATTGTGGTTTCCTTCGTAATGAAATACGTGCCATACTGCAGAAACAGGCCATACACACCAAAAGAAAGAAACAATGTGTAGTAAACTTAGCCCCTATGTTGTACCCTTTAAGAGGTATGTACACTTTGTAATAATTACAACAGGATGGGTCCATTGTGGTTTGCTTCGTAATGAAATACGTGCCATACTGCAGAAACAGGCCATACACTCCAAAAGAAAGAAATAATGTGTAGTAAACCTAGCCCCTAAGTTGCACCCTTTAAGAGATATGTACACTTTGTGAAAATTACAACAGGAGGGGTCCATTGTGGTTTCCTTCGTAATGAAATACGTGACATACTGCAGAAACAGGCCATACACACCAAAAGAAAGAAACAATGTGTAGTAAACTTAGCCCCTAAGTTGTACCCTTTAAGAGGTATGTACACTTTCTGAAAATTACAACAGGAGGGTCCATTGTGGTTTCCTTCGTAATGAAATACGTGCCATACTGCAGAAATAGGCCATACACACCAAAAGAAAGAAACAATGTGTAGTAAACTTAGCCCCTTAGTTGTACCCTTTAAGAGGTATGTACACTTTGTGAAAGTTACAACAGGATGTGTCCATTGTGGTTTTCTTCGTAATGAAATACGTGCCATACTGCAGAAACAGGCCATACACACCAAAAGAAAGAAACAATGTGTAGTAAACCTAGCCCCTAAGTTGTACCCTTTAAGAGGTTTGTACACTTTGTGAAAATTACAACAGGAGGGGTCCATTGTGGTTTCCCTCGTAATGAAATACGTGACATACTGCAGAAACAGGCCATACACACCAAAAGATAGAAACAATGTGTAGTAAACTTAGCCCCTAAGTTGTACCCTTTAAGAGGTATGTATACTTTCTGAAAATTACAACAGGAGGGGTCCATTGTGGTTTCCTTCGTAATGAAATACGTGCCATACTGCAGAAACAGGTAATACACACCAAAAGAAAGAAACAATCTGTAGTAAACTTAGCCCCTAAGTTATAACCTTTAAGAAGTATGTACACCTTGTGAAAATTACAATAGGAGGGTCCATTGTGTTTTCCCTCGTAATTAAATACGTGCCATACTGCAGAAACAGGTTTTACACACCAAAAGAAAGAAACAATGTGTAGTAATCTTAGCCCCTAAGTTGTACCGTTTAAGAGATATGTACACTTTGTAAAAATTACAACAGGAGGGGGCCATTGTGGTTTCCCTTGTAATGAAATACGTGCCATACTGCAGAAACAGGTAATACACACCAAAAGAAAGAAACAATGTGTAGTAAACTTAGCCCCTAATTTATACCCTTTTAGAGGTATGTACACTTTGTGAAAATTACAATAGGAGGGTCCGTTGTGATTTCCCTCGTAATGCAATACGAGCCATATTGCATGAACAGGTCATACACACCAAAAGAAAGAAACAATGTGTAGTAAACCTAGCCCCTATGTTGTACCCTTTAAGAGATATGTACACTTTGTGAAAATTACAACAGGAGGGGTCCATTGTGGTTTCCCTCGTATTGAAATACTTGCCATACTGCAGAAACAGGTAATACACACCAAAAGAAAGAAACAATGTGTAGTAAACTTAGCCCCTAATTTATACCCTTTTAGAGGTATGTACACTTTGTGAAAATTACAATAGGAGGGTCCATTGTGGTTTCTCTCGTAATGAAATACGTGCCATATTGCATGAACATGTCATACACACCAAAAGAAAGAAACAATGTCTAATAAACCTAGCCCCTAAGTTGCACTTTAAGAGGTATATACACTTTGTGCAAATTACAATAGAAGGGTCCATTGTAATTTCCCTTCCTTCATTTACATTAGTATATCTAGCTGAAATAAACTGATCTTTTAGTGAAATGTCTCGTGTCTCGTCAGCTACTACATTAATTCTTGAAATTATAGCTGCCTGTATCAATTCTCCACACAATACAATAATGGTTCAATTTGTATAAGCAGAGGTGTGAACTAACCTCTAGTTCCTCCTGTTTCTTTAAATGTTTCCTCACAGATCCATCTTTATTTATAGCCCGAAAAGACTAAAGTGCAATATAGTTTTCGTCATCGATCTGTGTAATCCAATTAATACTCAAGGTCACAAGATTAGCGAGATTCCTGTAATATCATTTCCTGCCGACTACAGAGCACCGTGTTTCTACAATTGGCCTTAATGTCTGTCGAATCTTAGTAGCTATAACTTTCCTACGAGACCGTAGAAGAATAAGAACTAAGGTGAGGTAGGGTTAGGTTAGGTACAGTTGAGGTTAGGTAGAGTTAAGGTTAGGTAGAGTTTAGGTTAGGTAGAGTTTAGATTCGGTAGAGTTTAGGTTAGGTAGGGTTTAGGTTTGGTAGAGTTTAGTTTAGGTAGAGTTTAGGTTAGGTAGAGTTGAAGTTAGGTAGAGTTTAGGTTAGGTAGAGTTAAGGTTAGGTAGAGTTGAAGTTAGGTAGAGTTGAAGTTAGGTAGAGTTGAGGTGAGGTAGAGTTGAGGTTAGGTAGAGTTGAGGTTAGGTAGAGTTGAGTTTAGGTAGAGTTGAGGTTTGGTAGAGTTGAGGTTAGGTAGAGTTGAGGTTAGGTAGAGTTGAGGTTAGGTAGAGTTGAGGTTAGGTAGAGTTGAGGTTAGGTATAGTTGAGGGTAGGTAGAGTTGAGGTTCGGTAGGGTTGAGGTTAGGTAGAGTTGAGGTTAGGTATGGTTAAGGTTAGGTAGGGTTATGTAGGCTCAGGTTACATTGGGTTAGGTTGGTTTAAGTTATGTAGGATTATGTAGGGTTAGGTTGGGTTAAGTCATGTATGGTTATGTAGGGTTAGGTTGAGGTTATGTAGGTTAAGGTTAGGTAGGGTAATGTAAGGTCAGATTAGCTTAGATTTGGTTAGGTCGAATTAGCTTAGATTGGGTTAGGACGGGTTAGCTTAGGTTGGGTTAAGTAAGGTAAGGTTGGGTTAGGATTGGTTGGGTTGGGTTAGGTCAGGTTGATTCAGAAAGGGGTTAGGTCAGATTGATTAAGGTTGGGTTAGGTTAGGTCGGGTTAGGTTAGTTCGGGTTGAGTAAGGTTGGGTTAGGTTAGGTTGGATTGAGTAAGGTTGGGTTAGTTAGGGTTAGGTGAGGTTGAGAAAGGTTGGGTTAGGTTAAGTAAGGTTGAGTAAGGTCGGGTTAGGTTATGTCGAATTAGGCTAGACTGGATTAGGTTAGCTTATGTTAACTAGTGATACCTTAGTTATATGTAATTTAAATGAATGCTGAAGCAACTCAGTGCAATAAAGTGCAACATAGTGCAATAAAGTGCAACCTAGTGCAATAAAGTGCAACCTAGTGCAATAAAGTGCAACCTAGTGCAAGAAAGTGCAACTTAGTGCAATAAGTGCAATAAAGTTTAGGTTAGGTCGGGTTAGGTTAGGTCGGGTTAGGTTAGGTTGGGTTAGGTTATGTCGGGTTAGGTTAGGTCGGGTTAGGTTAGGTTATGTCGAGTTAGGTTAGGTTGGGTTAGGTTATGTCGGGTTAGGTTAGGTCGGGTTAGGTTAGGTTATGCCGGGTGAGATTAGGTTATGTTAGGTTAGGTCGGGTTAGGTTAGTTCGGTTTAGGTTAGGTCGGGTTAGGTTAGGTCGGGTTAGGTTAGGTCGGGTTAGGTTAGGTCGGGTTAGGCTAGGTCGGGTTAGGTTAGGTCGGGTTAGGTTAGGTCGGGTTAGGTTAGGTCGGATTAGGTTAGGTCTGGTTAGGTTAGGTTGGGTGAGGTTAGGTTAGGTCGGGTTAGGTTAGGTCGGGTTTGGCTAGCTTATGTTAAGTAGGGATATTTAAGTTTAAGGGCGTGGTCACCACAGTTTTGAACATAATTTTTTATTTTTTATATTTGTACTAAATTGTTTTCTTATTTTCAACATAAATTGTGATTAAATATTCTTCGAAGGGCATTTTTGTATCTCTCATAGTTTTTGTGTAATGAGTCGTAAACGTCAAAATTTGGACTTTACAGTTTTAAGTACGCCACTAAAACCAACTGACATACCAAACCAAAAAATTTTACATTATATAACAATGTTGTAGGCTATGATTTGACATATATTATAACAAAATTTACAAATATCTTGTATTTCTAAAAAAAGCATATATTTTTTAGTTTTCATTTCAAAATTCAGAATTTTTATTAAATACAAAAATAATATATTTTTTGTTTTTATATATGTCAAATCATAACCTACAACATTGTATTCACTGTGAATTTTGTCGGTTTTGTGTGTCAGTTGATTTTAGTGGCGTACTTAAAACCGTAAAGTACAACTTTTGATGTTTATGATTCATTACGCAATACTATGAGGGATACAAAAATGTCCTAAGAGGAATATTTAATCACAATTTATGTCTAAACTAAGAAAAAATATCTCGTACAAATATAACAATAAATAAAGACGTTGAAAACTGATGTGAACCGTGTCCTTAATTAGTCAATTTAATGCATGCTGAAGGAACTCAGTGAAAGTGCAACTTAGTGCAAGAAAGTTCATAACAATTCAACTTAATGCAATAAAGTGCAACTAAGAGCAAGAAAATGCAACTTAGTGCAATAAAGTGCAACTTGGTGCAATTAGTTGCAAGAACATGCAATAAAGTGCAAGAAAATGCAAGAAAGTGCATCTTAGTGCAAGAGAGTGCAACTTAGTGCAAGAAAGTGCAACTTAGATTAGTGCACAATATGTTTAGGTTGTGGTAGAATGGATTGGGTTATGTTAAGTTGCATTAAGTTAGGTCGGGTTAGGTTAAGTAAAGTCGGGTTAGGTTAGGTCGGGTTAGGTTCAGTAAAGTCGGGTTAGGTTAGGTCGGGTTGAGCATGGTCGGGTTAGGTTAGGTCGGGTTGAGCATGGTCGGGTTAGGTTAGGTCGTGTTGAGCAAGTTCGGGTTAGGTTAGGTCGGGTTGAGCAAGGTCGGGTTAGGTTAGGTCGGGTTAGGTTAGGTCGGGTTAGGTTAGGTCGGGTTAGGTTTGGTCGATTTGGTTGTGTCTGTTTCGGTTACGTAAAATTTATGTTACTTTGGGATTGGTTAGTTTTTGGTACAATAAAGTTAGTGCAACTTAGTGCAAGAAAGTGCAACCTTAATTAGCGCACAATACGTTTAGGTAGGGGTAGAATGAGTTTGATTAGGTTTGTTAGGTTAGGTTGCATTAAGTGAGGTTGGGTTAAGTTAGGTTGGGGTGGGGTAGGTAGGGATAGGGAGGGTTGTGGTAGATTTAGTATCTTTAGGTTATGTAGGGTTACGTTAGGTTGTGTTGGGTTAGGTTGGATAATGTTATGTAGTGTTGGGGTAGTTTGGCTTAGGTTTTCTAGGATTAGGTTATGTAAGGTTAGGTACAGTTAGGTTGGGTTAGGTTAAGTTAGTTTAGATTGTGTTAGGTTGGGTAGGGTAGGGTAAGGTTAAGTAGGCTTTAGTTACATAGTGTGATCATTGAACAATTCCTACAATGGGTTCGTAATACAAACAGAACATTTTTTTTGGACATACGTCATAGCGGGCGAATATTACCGTATTGCATATATGACTACACTCCTTTCGGTAATTGTCTGTACGTTTCATTTTATGTATGTTGACTACAGCTTACTGGCTTGTAGTCCTATTTTTTGTTTTGTTTTAATAGCGGGTTTTTCTGCAATACAACATTTGTCTGTAATGGCGTAGCCTATGTACAAAAGCTGTTGTGTTTTTAGATAGTTTTGGTACGATAAATTTTGTGCAACTTAGTGCATGCTGGTGCAACACCATGCAGGAAAATACAATTTAGTGCAAGAAAGTGTACCTCAGTGCTGGCCAGTACAGATCAGTGCAGGTTAGACTTAAGTTGGGGTAAGCGATGTAAGAGAAGGAATGGATGCAGTAACGAATAACGTTGAGTAACATACGGGTTAGGTTAGGTATGGTCAGGTTAAGACTGGTTAGGTTATATATGGATTAAGTTAGGTAGGTAGGGTTATGTTAAGTAGGGTAAGTTAATTAGGGTTAGGTTAGATATAAGGCTAGTTTACGTAAGGGTTGGGTTTGGTTAGGTACACGGTCGTAGAAGAACCGGTCTGGACACTCGCCTGGAAACTTGACCCCCTTGTTTGGCTGTAGTTCACCAAGTTACCGAAATATTGAGTTTTACTGGCGCTTCAGTTAGGGCGGTCGGACTCAAACTCCGCCCACTTCCGTTCCACTTAGATAAACAAATTATCAAAACATATTTTTTTATCAATTTATAAAAACTTTGCTCACAATTTTAAGAATAGGCTCCAGCAATCTTTATTTCCTTTATAAATTTAACAATGAAAAAAAAAAAAAAAGGCGGAGTTTGAGTCCGACCACCCGGTTTACAGCGCCAAAAGGTACGACATTCTCGGTAACTTGAACTACAGCCAAAGAACAAGGGGGTCAAGCAAAATACATTGGTAGTTAGGCGAGTGTCCAGACCTGTTCTTCTACGACCGTGGGTTAGATTGTGTTAGTTACATTTGGTAACAATGGTCATCTGGCAGGGTAACTTAGGCAATTTAAACAACAGCTTTAATTGTTTGTAATTCTTTATTTTTTTATTTTTTGTAAATTAACAGACAATTGAAGTCATGTATTAAAACTATTTGAACCTAATAGTAAGTAACTTTTTAAAATTTCTTCACTCAACACAAATACAAATAATTTTGAGTAGACAATGGTACCATATAATGTCAAAGTAACCCCGGTTACTGGTTTAAGATGACTCAGTATCTGCCCTTCAAAAGAGTTGCAGTTGGTTACAGTTTTTTTGTGAAGATTTGTATATCCATGAAAAAAAACACAAACTCCAAACTTCGTCGTTATAGTTTTAAAAATTTGGCACGTTTGTTAGAAACATCAATTTCGGGCCACCAAAACGGCAAAAAATGGCTTTTCTCGACTGCAGTGTATGGAAACACAACAGGATTATAGTCAGTAAGCGAGAGATGTTAGTCAGCGAGTATATGTCGAGGTCACCAGCGTTCGTGAGGGGTGACATGAGGTGAGTATGGCGCAGTGCCGTAACGATTAGGTAGACGGGGGAGGGGGAGATATCCTCGAGAGGACCCGCCGACCAACGGTGTCGTCCGACACGGTTCCCGCCGGGAATCGAACCCGGTTAACCTTGGTGGGAGGCGAATGATCTGACTATTTGGCCACCGCGGCACCAAAAGGATTCGAAAAACACAAGTATAGTAACGAGCGTTAGACTTTGAACTATGCTGCCCACAAATAAAGTAATGTGGTCACCGCTTATATTCTTATAGGGTAAAGAATAATAGTAAAGCACTGCAAGCCAGCTGAGTTAACTTGAGCAGATAGGCGATAATACATTACATACGTCGGTCAACAGCATCCTTACCGCTCCTACCTCACACACCGCAAACACACTATATACAGGAAGGCACCATAAGGGTGTTCGAAAAAAAATTGTACCATATTGCAGGAACAGGTCATACACACCAAAAGAAAGAAACAATGTCTAATAAACCTAGCCCCTAAGTTGCATCCTTTAAGAGGTATGTACACTTTGTGAAAATTACAATAGGAGGGTTACAACATAACTATGCAGTTACGTAAATATTTATACCAAAAATATTTTCTTGGCATTTGTATTTGTACTTCAGTTTTCTCCTTCAAAATATTAATAATGAGTCCAACAAGCATATAACGAATGAACTGTGTAGTAAAAGGGGTGGGAGATGAAGAAACACATCAAGGGATGCGAACCACATAGCTTTTGTCACGGGATGTGTGGAGGGGTGCATTGTCGTCCATTATAGGCGGTTATACAGAACAACTTGCCGAAGTAGTGTAAGTTTGCACAGTCACGTTACCTGATTTTGTTGATCGCCAGAGGTTAGCTGTGTTTTGATCACGGTATAAAACGGCAGAGTCCAATCACTCGCTTTGTAAAACTGGAAGGTAAATATCGTCGAAAAAAAGGTTCTTCACGAGATGGGCGCACAAGCGCTGCGTATTTTGTGCTCCTAAATAGATACATGGATTATTATGTTTTTACATACACAGGCGAAAAACTAAATATGGCGGGAATAAAAATTAAGCCTACGTATTTCACACACTTTTGAATTTTTAACTAAATGCGACAAAATTACGTAATGCATATTTAACTCGTTAATTTTACTTATATTTTACGTCTATATAATATTAAATTATTTATAAAATAATAAATAATATAAAATTTTACGTATATTATGTACTTCTATGTATATTATTTGTTATATACTTTAGTAAATGCGACCAGGGCAGTATGTATATGTGTGTGTGTATGCGTGTATATATATATATATATATATATATATATATATATATATATATATATAAAATTGTGCGAGTGTGTGGGAGAGGTGGTGTATGTGTGTTCGTTTCGTGTTGTTTCGTCGCTATTTTTAACCTTATACGTTTTTTATTTATAATCAACGGGCCTCAATGTGCCAAAGGTTCTTGCAAAAGAGGCAATACATTACAAATATCCTGGCTAAGCCATGAGCATGAGTTGTACAACTCTAGTCTATATTTACTTGATACTAATCTGAAATAATAACTAACATTTACATATAACAACAAAAAAGAAGGAAGAGAGTAAAAAAAACCTAAATGGATTACGTACCCCTACGTGTATAAAACACTGTGGTAAATTAATCTCCTATTGTGCTGCATAAGTGTCATTCTTTTATAAATGTGTTTATATCAATTTTTTAAAGTTTAATAATATATAAATTTTTGCACCCAACTTATAAAATGTTTTGACTACTTGCAATCATTTCAATGTATTTTTGAAAACTTGAAATTGTTTGTTATATATATATATATATATATATATATATATATATATATATATATATATATATATGTATAATAACTTGTATTTGCTTTGTTTTTGATGTATTTATGTCAGTCTTGAAATTTTCTTTAAGTATTTTTAACAAGTTATAACCTATCTATTCTGATGTATTTATGGCAACTCCACTCTAGTAAGCGCTAGAAATACGAGAGGTTATGTAAATAAATAAATAAAAATAGAACGCATCATAATCGGGTTACATTTTATGCGCTCAAAATGACGTTTTTGACCTTCCCATACTAACCTCGTGACTTTTTATAACCATCCTATAATGCATATTTATGGGATTCCTGAGTTTTAACTGTGATAGACCTAATTGTTTTTCATCAAAATTCCTAAGCATTCTATTTTTACTTACGTTAACGTGATACGAATTACTTACAATAACTCAAGTTTTCTTTTCCTCGAAATTCTCTTCCTTCCACTCCACATTATTTTTCGCTCGTCTTGCGTTACTGAGGACCTAGATCCTGCACAGAACCTGTTCGACCAGTACGCGATCTCTTGAGAAAGCGCTGAACTTCCCGGACGTCGCCATTCGTGACGTCTGGACAATTCCTGCCGTAGTTTGCAGCAAAAACTTCATGTTTCGTAAAATATATAATTTACTACTCCAAGGAATGCTATGAAAAAAATCATGAACATCAACAGTTATAACGCGGACTAAGTTACGAAGCGATTTTGCAAAATAATGCCTACAACGGCCACAAAAAAAAAATATTTTCAGCCTGTCGGCGACGTAGTGCCATAAAAAAAGCATTGGAAGGAGCAGTTTCGTTTCGATTATAAATGTTTTTTGGGGTA
Source organism: Medauroidea extradentata (assembly GCA_003012365.1). Taxonomy (NCBI): domain Eukaryota; kingdom Metazoa; phylum Arthropoda; class Insecta; order Phasmatodea; family Phasmatidae; genus Medauroidea; species Medauroidea extradentata. Next base: position 18,016 of record PNEQ01086107.1, on the reverse strand, counting down.
ACCGTAAAGTCCAGAGTCATATATATAAATAAACGTAAAAGATAATACAATGTGTAACAAAGTTACGAAGGAATTTTACAATATAGGCCTGGGTTTGGGTTTTAAAAATTATTTTTCCAAGAACTGTAGAAACTCGCACCCAAGCCCTTAATCTATACCTTATGACTTGTTTCAAATCACTACGTTCTAGTAATTATACATTACCATCGTCACTCATGTGTAAAAACATCCACATTAGGTATTACGATCTTAATTTAACATGTTCAGAATCTTCATACTATATGTTCCATATATTGCACAAGAAGTTCACACATGACCGATGTTGTAAAATAGAAAGTAAGCGTTCAATACCGTTCAGTTTCTTTCTTATGTTAGTGTGAGATTCGTTAAGTGTGTTCCACAACAAAGTTATAGAGTCAGAGCTTTAAGTCCTATTGAATAAAACATTGCTTTTCTCGACGCGCGTACCAGTGTCACCTATATCACTAACCATTTATTGCCTTGACGTGCTTAGGAAAAATTGGGCACTGACTTACCTTAAGACATTTCTAGAATTGTTTTTTACGGGGACTAACCTGGTAGAGTTACTGTTCTGAATATGGGAACATCCTGTGTAGATTTTATGTAGGCCTACACTAACTGTCTAGGTAATTAAATTTGTATGCACTCCGAGGCAGTGATCATTCTGTTTAAAATAAACTACTGAAAATTAGATGTGCCACTAACAAAAGTTTTGCTTACTGTACTAAGAAAAATATAGCAATATTTTAGTAGTAATGTTTATGACAAGATTACTTTAGTATTTTTCAATTTATTATTATATTTACTCCAAATAAAGAAAATATTTAAAATAAAACATAACTTAAAATGATTGCTTTTTAAGAGCACGGTCTACAGCAAATTTCATCACCCTTACTTTATTTTTATATTAAATAAGATATTTTTGTAAACACAAATTGTGACTTAATTTTTCTTTTTTGAGATTTTTTATCCGTCATAGTTTTTGTTTAATGGAAAGTCAAAGTGGAAATTTGTATGTTACCGATTTAAGTTCGACAGTACATACCACATTGAAAATTTACAATGGATAACGATGTTGTAAGCTACAAGGTTTCCTACGTTAAACCACAATACTAATTATTTGTACTTTTAAAAATATATTAAATTGTTTAATAATTCATTCAAATTTCAGCACTTTTATTTAAATACAAAAACGTTTTAGTAGAAATTGTAACCCGCGACATAATTATTTACTCTGAATTTTTTAAGTTTAATACGTCAGGTTTACAGCCGTACGTAAATCTGTAACATTCAAATTTTACTTTCACGAGCCGTTACGCAAAATCTAAAAGAAATTGAAAATTTATAAGAGAAAATTTAAGTTTAAGTCACAATTTGTGTTTTAAATAAGAAAAAAATATCTGGTACAAATATAAAAATAAAAACATGGCGATGGAAATTACTGTAGAATGTGTCCTTAAGGTATTACTCAACCATCAAGCAAGTTTTGACTACCGGAATGTAAACACCGCAAAAAAATATTTAACTTTGCTGCAAAGGGGATTGATTTCTACCGCCTTAAATTTATTCGCTTTTTATCTATGACTTCGGTTGGAGTTTGTGTTTACCACGACATGTTATACATGAAACTTAATCAATTTTGTGAAACTGTTGCAACGACATCATATCTACATTACTTTGTAAAGGGAAACAACAGACAAGAAAAAAATTTCCGGGAAAGGGGGGGGGGTGTTATAGTGTTTACAAAAGTAACAGAAACCACGCCATATGGACTATAATCGGCGAACGCAACGATAAACATTGGCATGTCATAGGCTTTCCAGTTTTAGTTTATTAGATGTTACTTGGGAATAAATGATCCTCTTACAAAAAAAAATTAGCTCTGCCAGTTTTCCCACGATGGCATTTCAAAGTCAAAATTGGCATGTTTTTAGTTCATGCACCCCCCGAAAACCAATCAACGTAATGAAACTAAATAATTCAATGTATATGCCACAGGCCAGAGTTTTAAGTACCTAAAAACCGAATACAAAATAGTTTTGTATTTAAAAAAATGTCTAAAAGTAGCAAATTCAAATTTTAGAAAATTTTAAATTATACGAAACATAGTTGAAATGGAATTTTATATATGTAAAACCCTAGCCAGTGACATGTACTTTCACTACGAATTATTTTCGTTTCAATATGTTGATTGGTTTTTGGGAGGTGTATGAATAAAAAAAAGAGGCAATTTTTGACAATGAAATGCCATAATGGAATAACTGGCTGAGCTAATTATTTTTGTAAGAAGATCATGTACTCCCAAGTATTGTATGCAAAACTAACACTGTTTTATACAAATATAAAATAATATAAAATTATGATTTTTTTTTTCTCTGGAACATCCTTAACAAGAAAAGCGTAAAACAACTTTTGTATTCCCTGGTCTATAAGAAACACCAAAAATACAAACTGAGAACGACAGATCCCCTTTCAATCAATATTTTTACTGTTTAAGCGTGTAACGAAAATGTAACCTGCCCTTGGAGGAATATGGCCGTGGTTATGTCTCGCTCTGTGAGTTGAATTTTTCATTTGTAAATCATAGTGGCATTTTCATTGAAATTACTATAAAAATATTATTAAAGTGTTTTAACATTATGCAAATGTCCTTCAGTATTAGGCGCTAATTTTAACGTAAATATTACCTGTTGACTCTGAAGTGGCAAGAATCTAGTCATGATTTTTTTAAAAAAAAATTGTGACTAATTGCTTCATCAATATTGTTTATATGTTGCGGATTAATGAGTTTATAGCATGGGTCTTTGGTAAAGGTATCATTTCCCCTTTTTTAGGTTATGTCACTGTACTCTGCTGTTATGTTATGGTCTTTGGTAAAGGTATCATTTGCCCTTTTTTAGATTATGTATTAGGACGTGAAAGTAATATATTTTAAATATGTATTTCAAAATAACATAACCAGAAATGTAGGCAGAATTTTTTTCGTGAAGAGGGGACAGGGGACTTTTTTTGTTGCAATGTACTACATACATATGCCTACAAACATACACATACAGATACAGACAATTTGTTGATTTGTTTTACTAGAATTATTGCTGTCAAGTTTGTTTATGTGGTACTAACAGATCGTGTTGAAATTTGTATTGAAAATTTGGGTTGTCCAACCCCTGAAGTTAACAATATAAAAGCAACAGAAATTCCAACCAGGCTTATGGTGCCTCACTATATAAATAAATTAATGAAAACATGCCCTTCCTGACTCGTCGTGTGCTGGAAGCTGGAGATGTTCGGTTGCTGCACGGAGAAGACAGCGCGCAGCGATAAGAGCCTAGACGGGGTCACCGCCAAATTAGCCCGCATGTCGTGTTATTAATGCCGGCGCTTGCGATACCCATCAGCCATCCCTCATGCCAACCCCGGCTCTGATAACCGCCCCGTCAAGGGTAGGCTGGTTGGTGAGGAGTGAGGGTGGCCATCCTTCCTTCCTTCGTCCCTTTCCAACACTTCGTCACAGCGTATAGCTGTAGTACCATGCACAGTGACACACTGCACAAGTTCCTTCTATTTTACAGTTTCGTATGCCTACGAGCCACTGAGTGTGGATGAAAAATGTTCGGTTGGTAATCTGGCTCTAGACACTTGGTAGGAACCCATCTTAGGGACCTCCCTTCTTGCCCTTCAAATGCGTTGCAGAGAGTTACGACTTTCTCTTTTTGACGAAACTATTTAACGCACATTATACCTGTATATCTACGAAAGCAACACATACTTCAAACTTTGTCGCCATAGTTTAAAAAATTACGGTACGTTTACTAGAAACATTATTTTCAGGCCTCTCAAAACTCCCAAAAATGGCTTTTCCAGCTGTCGTATCTGGAAAATTAACAGTCGGATTCGAAAAACATAACTACAGAAACAAGCGTCAGACTTTGAACTATGCTTAATATAAGTTAAATATTGTGGTCATCACTTAAAGTTCCATAGCAAAAACGATAATAGTAAAGCACTGCACGCCAGCTGAGTGGCTTGCGCGGAGAGGCGATAATATATTACATACGTGGTTAGTGGCAACCTTACCGCTCCTGCCTCATACACACAAACACAACCTATCTAGGGAGGCACCTTAAGGGGTATTGATCCATAACACCTTGGATTTATCTGTTACTTCTCGATAACTTCTGTTCCAGTCGATGTATCAAAATTTTTGTCACAAGGCATAGATACAAACTTAATCGATTTTCTGTAATTTCTGGAACCATAATATATTCATTATTTTGCAACGGGAAACAGCTGAAAAGGAAAAATTGCTTTATTTACGGGAGCGACTACAGAGGCCACAACATTAACAGAAACAATGCCATGTGGATTCCAAAAATTGAATGAAACAATAAACTATGCCTTGTCAGCGTTAAAAAAATAAAACAATGTGTATATCCCCTGATTTATAAGAAAACCAGTAAAACCAAATGGACAGGGATCAATCCCCCTTAAATCTACTACAGCTTGGAAAGATCTACCGCTCGAACGCTGGAATCGGCAAGGGGTGTAAGCCATCCAATCACAGAGCTTTCGTGAATTTTAAGTTACTTGAAATTGGAAATTTAAAAGGCGAAACAGGTTTCCTTTTCTCTTTAAAATTAAATTAAATTATTTTTTCTTAATTAAATTGAATGTTACTATGGTCTCGTACTTTATTATACCAAACTCTCCCGTATGACAATACGTTTACTTAGAATTGACCGTAATAGGAATAAACATGTCGTTCATTTCATATTCGATTCAGTACAGTTTATTTTCCCGGTCCAGTTCCGACACAACAATGACTAATAGTTTCACATATTGAAATAGACATATTGACCATTATGACTTGACTGTGTTGCTCCGTGATTATAAATAAAACATAACGATAGCTGAATAACACAGCGAAGTTAAATATATGGAACAAAAAACGTGTTTATTTGTCGGAAAAATTTCACTGATATAGCAAGTTCCAACATCTATATTAAGAGTTTATATGGTTGATGAGGAAATAATATCTGAAAGAGGTTTGTTCTACGTATATTTAAAAAGTTTGTTTACAAATACGTATAAAATGTTAAATGATAGGAGTTGTACATAATAATTAATAAACTTGTTTCTTGTATTTACTAATCTATCTTTGTCAACTGTATTTTGAAGTATTAATGTGTGAACATGCGTGCATGCATGTAATTGCGATAACACTTACTTTTATCACACATTTGGGTTTTTTGACATTGGCAAATCTGCACTGGGTAAGAAAAAAGTAAGAGTTTTGTTTTTTTAACAGTCAATGTCTTCTCTGGTAAATGCTGGTTTGTGTAACAGATTAAGTCACTTTGTACGCGATACAGAATGCGTCGCACGTAGAAATAACTTTTGACAGACTCTGTAAATAGCCGTCAGTCACTTAAAAATGTATTAAGTACATTGTTTGAGGTAAGTACTATGCGTATAAATTTTTGAACGTCTCGTGCATTAGTAATTCGTACTATTATGACCAAGAAACTGTAATATGATATAATTCTGATGCAAAGCAAATTTGTGCGAATAAAGCATGTAATCATAACAGTACATGACTGCAACATTGGAACAAAGAAATACAATTTTGTGCCTAGAGGGATTAGTTTGGAGTCCTACCTTCACGTTGTAGTTTCCGTTCACAATTAACATAAATTTTATTGAAAATTCAAAACCAAATCTTACTATTATGTTTTGACAGAAATATTTAACTTGCTAAGTCGTAATTATAATTGGTCACATGTAATGAATCTATGAGTTAACTAAACATTTTATACTTTAATATATTCGTAGCTATTGCACGTGACTTCGTCACATGGTTTCCAAACTAATGCCACTTTGAGCCGTGGAAAAGTTGTCTAAGTACTCAAATGAACTTAATAAAAAACGGTGTTCCAGTTTTGCTTACTGTGCCCCACGTAAAATATCTGACTACTAAGATTTCAGTCCCCTAGTTAAATACGAAATATTTATTAAAATCAAATGGTTTCTCGACGTGGAAAATTTAAAGATAACTTTTAAAAGTTAAAAGTGATATGCGTAAATATGTATGTTGGCTGTTAACACATTTAGAACTTTAACTAATTTAATTGCTGTTTCTTACTTTAAGAAAATTGAGTAAATAACTGTCGTTTCAGGAAGATACACGACGGCAAGGGTATCGTACCTCATATGAGGACTTGCGACTGGACGTTCTTAGTCAACTGCTTGTCTTGGCCCTATATTGGAGAAGCGCCAGAATGAGAGTGGTGGTGGAAGCAGGAGATCCCTGAGAAAACCCGCCGATCAGCGGCATCGTCCGGTACGTATCCCACGTGTGAAAATCTGGGGACTGAACTAGCCGGGGATCGAACCCGGATCGCTTTGGTGGAAGGCTTATGCTCTAGGTACTGCACCAAGTGTTTCCTCATTAAAACAAATTTACTTCAGTCGATAATTAGAAATAATTCATCTCAATATGGTCCACACGTTTTTGCGGCCGCTGCCTGCATGAGTCGTCTAGGCTTCTGGGCTTGAACCGCCTCTATTGTTTTCTGTTATGTGAAGTTTCGGTAGTTGTTACATCAGCACGAAGATTGCAGCTGCAACGACTGCCGAAACGTCGCAAGAAAGAAACCAACAGACGCTGCTCAGACCCAGAATCCTAGAAAATGCAATATTCAACTCATTAATGTGACGGTTTTACGATACCTGTTACCTTCAAATTTAATATTGAAAAACCGCGTGAACAGGAACCCGTTTCTTAAGAGGGCGTGGTACATAATTCAACGCTGAAAGCATTAATCTATAACTGTAGGTTTATTGAAGCCAATTTGCGAGAGTTAAACAATAGCAGTCCTAGACAATAGTTTTAGCCAACGTTTTAAACCAAGTTATCTCCAGTGTTACGAAATTCTGAGGCACCATCTCTGACGCCGGAACCTCGTGCATTTAACTGCGGCGCAAGAGATCACGCGTAACGAATTAATACTTCTGGATAAATATTTACTCCTAAAGTTAGCAAATACCATTTTATAGAATTGTCATTGAGTATTTTATCCATATTGGCTTCGAAAAAAGCGTAGAATTCAATTTAGGTTTTCAGCGTTTATTTATCTACCACGCACTCTTGAGACCTGATCACAAATCTCTTCACTTCATTTTAAAATCAACTTGAGTACCGACACGCACGTAATGTTGCTTGTATAACCTGTTGGTCATGACTGGCACTTGTTATTTAGTTACAATAATTTTTTAATATTTTGTTTTTAAAGTGTTGCTGTCTACTGCCGTTTACACGTTACTTTGTCAGTTTCTTCAATTACATTCATCTGATTTTACTACAGTGTTTATAAAGGTATGCACGCTGTATAGTTTATGTACTTTAAATCCTCGGCCGCCCACGGATGTCCTTGAACTTTACTGATGAGCTTCGTCGTTGAATCCCTCGTTACACAATGATTAATGAAATACCCGGTTTTTTCAAACCACCTCCAGGGCTGCACAAGTCTCGCGGATTGTTGCCAATTAGCATGCGGACATGGCGTGGCCGACGTAATTAATAAATGGAATCTCTTCTGATTGCTGCACCTGCGCGATACTCCTGCTTTAATTATTATAATCGCCACCAGAGGACGAATACCTGGTCTCCCCTTAATGAATTGCAGCTCCAGTAATCTGCAATCGAAGCGGCGTTTGTGCTCATTATAATCCGCGGGGGCGTAACGGCACGTTTGAATTTTGAAACCACGAGAGAGAAACAAACAGAGAGAGAAAAACAAGGAAACTCGATACCAACACAACTGAATCGAAATAAAATCACGAATTAATGCGACAAAAGTAAACGTCGGAACGGATATGTTTCAACCGCCAGCATCACGAACGTTTATAAAATGGTTGCTTTCCAAAGACAATAAAAAAGCTTAATATTTCGTTGCACCATAATTTTTGAGATAAACATTTATAAACCGGCAAACATATCCATGAAATAAAAAAATTACAAGCGGATAAACTAGTTTATTATAAGACGATACTAATACATATAATCGCTTAAATATTGTATTCTATGCGAAATTTTTTCCGTTATTTTGCTTTAAATCCATGTGAAATGACGTAGATTGGGTTTAACAGGTTCATTCCGTAAAACTCCGTAATAATTAAATACTGGCATGCGTGAGACTTGAAATAACCAACACACCAACAGAGAGTTAAAATTCATTTAATTCATAGCCAGAAAATTATCTCAGGGCATAAACAAGATGACGTGGATCCGTTCCAGGTATCCTACATTAAGGGAACTAAACATTGCATTAGACAAGAAATAAAAGTATGGCATGTAATATTTAACCATAAGTTGGCCATTCCAGAATATTAACAAGATGGTAGTCTACGTTATAGAATGTTAAACTTTGAAGCAAGAATACGAAATTCTCATATAGCCTACACAATACTGCAAAATTCAGTCAAGATGGCGGTGGAGCAAGGAAAAACGCTGGGAGGGAATATTAAATAAAATCAAGCTACTGAAGCCCTATGCTACTAGATAATCCCTGCCGCAGAGACAGAACGCAGTACTTCCAGTCGGCGGTCTCAGTGTGGAAACCAACAGTTCCCGATACAAAAAAAAAATGGCGGTGCTGGCCAGCCCTACTACAGTAACGTGATCGTTTGACGTTACCAATCTTCTGTAGTTGGCAGGCCCCTGTCTTCCTGTCTGCCGGGAAATGTTCGGGCATCCAAGTCGCCCAGATGATCTTCCTTCGGAATAACTCTGGACCACGGTCGTAGAAGAACAGGTCTGGACACTCGCTTATCTACCAATGTATTTTGCTTGACTCCCTTGTTGTTTGTCTGAAGTTACCGAGAATGTCTTACTTTTTGGCGCTGTTTTCCGGGCGGTCGGACTCAAACTCCGTCCGTTTTTTCCATTGTTAAATTTATGAAGTAAATAATGATTGCTGGAGCCTTTTCTTAAATTTGTAAACGAAGAAAGTATTTCATATATTGATCAAAAATGCGTTTTGATAAATTGTTTATCTTAGCGGAAAGGAAGTAGGCGGAGTATAGTCCGACCGCCCTAACGTCAGCGCCAATATAACACAATATTCTCGGTAACTTGGTGAACTACAGCCAAACAACAAGGGGGTCGAATATCCAGGTGAGTGTCCAGACCTGTTCTTCTACGGCCGTGCTCTGGACGACGAATTCCTCCTCGTTCCTAGAACGGCTCACATCCTTCAGCAATACCGTCCGCTCGGCTTGGCCTGCCAGAGAGAACTCCCCTTATTCCAAAGAGCATGCAAACCTAAAGCCTTATTCCTTGCTCCAAAAACAATACTGCTTATAGCACGTAGATATAAATTAATAAACAAACTAACTTACTCTTCTTTTTAGGAAAAATATCATGACTTAAATCTAGACCATAATCGATTATATAAAAATAAACAGTCACAATAATAACCAATAACAGTTCATAAACTAAATAACAGGATAGTGAACCAACGTTAAAGTGTTGAAGAATTAACTTAATAAATTCAATGTAAATAAACATTAATAACTGCAATATATGCATCACCGACGCATATATTACACCTGTTATAATATTTATCACAATTTTGTGTAAAGGTCTTCGTTAACGTATTTAACGACCCTCGTTAACTCGGAATTTAGACGGAGAATCAATTTAAAATCGACTACTTCCGATTGAATAAAATCTTGCAGTCGAATTCGAATTTAATAGGCAGTTTATTTCGTTCACGTAGCTTATTATGTACACCAGTGCCAAAAAAATACAAAACATCTGGCAATAATAGAGGAAAATCAAACATAATTCCAGTAAAAATCACATTACTGCCAATTGCGTAATAAATATGTGCCAACAAGTTAATGCGACAACCAGGAGGCTATTTTCACGGTATTTTGTCCAGACTGAGGTTAACCGAACATGTATTTCATTTCTTTTTCATTGAGAGATTTGTCGGTCTCAGGTTGTAGAGACTGTTATATGAGTACCGGTTTGCCGTTCTATAGTGCTACAAACGTGCACATATATTACAAATAAATATTCGCTATGTTTTATAAAACTTTATTTAAGTAATATTTGCATGTATTTATATCTTCCGTCAACATTCCGGGAATATTTGTATAAGCCTATGCGTAGCCATCGGGAGTAAGCAACCCTTCAAAGAAAAGGCATTTAAATAACATTCTCAGCTCTTCAACGACAACGGATTTTCCGTACGATTTAGGGTTAGCCATTTTCTGTACATTGATACGGCCCATGTTAAAATATTGATATTTATAAGGTTCTTGTTTAACCACGTCTTCTGAATGCTGTGGTGGAGTTATAAATTATAAGCATTAGTTAAGAATAATAACATTTGAAATATATATAACTTTTAAATTATATTAAAATTTTGTTACTAAACATCTACTTATCTTTAATATCTAAGGTTGATAAATGAAATTGAGGTGGAGATGTAAAAATAAATTATTTATTATACATTATTGGATGTTTGTGTGCCTATTATTTAGTATGTGGGTGTTACGTCAATCCAAACAGTGAATCCCCGCATTATTCTTAAACGTCGTGCAGTGTAGCCACCCAAACTGGGTTTGTATTATTACGGTCAGTTAGAAGACAAGATGAGCCGCCTACCGCTCGCCGTGCCAAGGAGAGGGACCAGGTTCGAGTCCCTAGAAGTGCCCTCGCTGCAAGTCGTCCACAGCCTCACAGCCTTCGACATCATGGACAAGGGCCTATTTACAATTCTTACAAATAAACGGTCATTCATAGTCAGTTACTTCTATAAATTATAAGCACTGTTTCCCTCCGAACTTGGTATCATGCAACGAGTTATATAGTATACACAGAGGGGCGGAAACAGCAATCTCCAAGGCTCTGAGGTGAAGCCCAGTTGAACTTGGGTATTTTGATCCTAGATAAAATGGCGGACTCTTATATCCGGTCAAAATACGAGAGCGATTATGTTAATTCAAACATTATTACAGTATAATATATTACAATAATTATTGGCATTTTTTCCTGTGTTTAGCGGAAATATAGTGGAGCTATAAAGTAACGGATTTTATGCGAACATATGACGGATTTTCAACATAATGTTGGCCACACTGCTGTTCACCATGTTTTCTGGGGTCAAAACAGCCGTTCAATTGGGCTTCACATTGGAAGCGTTTCCGCCCCTCTATGTTAACTATATAGCTCGTAGGTATCATGAAGTCTTTATTTATGTTTACAATCTTGTAGAACTGTTATTCACAGTAGAAGAGAAAATTATTGTTGTAGCTACTATACTTCTGTACTGTTGCTACAACAATCTATATAGGTACCGATAGTAAAACTGGACTGTTAGCCTTATTTTTAAGGCCACGATCTTTAATTTATTTTAAACAATTGCAAACAACTGCAATATTTTTTAACCAAATGCTTGGAAAAAATTTCAGACTGTGTACAGTCACACGATACACAATTTTGCCAGAGCGTTTTTTTTTTAAATAATGTACCGTTCGCTAGCAAAAAAATTCTTTTGCTTCATTTTGGCTTATTTTCACAAGAAAATATGTGATATATCAGGGGCAAAAATCTAAAAATCCGATTGGTGTATTGCAACAGAAAAATTCAGACATAATCGAATATATATGCGTGTTAAAACTGTAGGAACTATTTTTTGATGTGTGTGTTTATTTGTGCTAAAATATTTTCGAAGCAGTTGCAAAACTGAAGAGCGAGGCCTTAACCCCTACCAAAGAGAGGGGTGTAAAAAGTTTAACACGTATCTATGTGTGTCTGTCTGTGGCATCGTAGCTTCTAAACGTGACTTGATCGAGACTATTCTTAGCTATGAATGAAGAAAATCTCTTCAGCCGTTCGAAGATCATCAGCTCTTTTATAGTTGTTGAAGGGGTGCGAGCAACTTTCACTGGTTTGATAGATTCGAAATTTAGTGTTCTGTGAGTCGGGTTTTTTACATTTTTAATTAAACATATCTTGTAGCAGAAGTTAAGTACTTAACAACAATACTTTTAATGGCTTTCCGAAATTGCATGGTTGTTTAACAAAGGCAATGACCACTTCCTTACCCAGTTCTTGCCACTGAATCAAGTTGTGCGATATTCTCTGTTGACCTAGCTGGCAACGAGACGTAAGTCTCAGTTAGCTTAACATATCTCCGTGAGCGTGTAAGGTCATGCTGACCGAGCAACATTTTCAATTTTGGTCAGAATACAGTAACTGTTAACTGTTGGAAAATGTGCTCAATCAGACACGTTTTTTGGTGGATGTGATATACGTCAGGACAAGTTCTACTTCTTGGGGAACAAATGAGGACTTAACGTTCAAAAGGGGCTAAGTACCATCTTCGACAAAAACGAGTTAGGTACATAGAAAAGTGTCAAAACATTAGATCGAAGACATACCTAAAGTGCTATCTCCTAATGATATTCGTGCACGCCGCACATCAGCACAATTAGATGGTGTAATAAGAGCAAAGCATTCTAGTTCATTGAAAAATTATATATTGATGTTCATAAGTGTTTTGTATTGATTACTGTTCGATTACTCCTATTTACTACTGTCCTATTGTAAGAAATATGTGAACGCACTTGGTTAATTCCTTGTTCATTTGTTTGTCGCAATATTTGTTTACGTCATTATCTCGAAACTTACCTTTTGGCACTTAGCCCCTTTTGAATGTTAAGTCCTCAAATGTCGGCGATTAGCGCTGAGAGTGATTTTAAGTTATGACCTCATATGTTTACTGGACTCGTTTAAGCGGCACTTTCCAGTTCGTGCTTATTTTATACTTCATTCTGTATCCTGTTGTTACAGTGTGAGAAACAGCATTCTGTAGAAGTCGTTTAAGACAACGTTTGAACGTGTCGAATAAATATTGTCATGTGAATTGGCGAGTCATGAAATGAGTCACTGGGGATATAAGTCTTATTTAAACGAAATATCCTAAGAAAAATGTAGTTCGTCTGTCAAAGTACTTACACCAGACGATACATTTATTGGCTGATGTAAACCATAGAAAAAATTGGTTTAAATATTACCCATTTCACTGAAAAGAAAATTATTGATTTAAAGTTATCAGTAGCCTAATGATAACAAATATGGTTGCTATTAAGATAGTTATATATAAATATTAATGGTAAAGTTAGTTAAAGTATTTTCAACATAGTGTTTTTGTTGAAGTAATTTCAAAGAAAAATTACAAAAATTGTTTAAACATATGTTTTTAAAATTTTCCTTTTTTCTATGGCGATATTTCTCTTTCACAAGCTAAATATCCACAAAGAAAATTCTTTCACTGTTGCAAAAGAAACGTTTTTACTGTGCGTGACAGTTAAAATAGTTTTCTCTAATCTTTTTTTTAAGTACGCTGCCACGCAATTTATATGTTAAGTAGGTAAGTACATTTACTATTCCTCCCTCTGCAGCGACAGTCTGAAATGGAATAAAATGGGATTATTGAAAATTCTGACATACATAACAATGTTAAATTTTTTTTGTACATCAATACTGTTCAGTCGGAAATGAAAAGAAAATAGCACACTTTTTTCCGTTTAACATTTTCTCTTAATAAATGAATAAAATTAGCTTTATCTAAATAGAAAAATAATCCTCCATGTACCATTTGTGAAGAATTGTAAAATTTTACACGTTATGTTAACCTGCTACTTGTTGACCGAATCCTAAGAAATCAGTGCACCACAGTGTAAACATTTAATGATTCTGATAAGATTTGAACCAATGGCCCTTACATAGCACCGAAACTTTTTTATTGTCAAAATGGATTTACTATTTATTATCTACTGATGTACGTGCAGTTTATATTTACGTTGTTTGCCAACCACGTGTGCAAATTTAGTACATGGTTTACTGAAACAACAATTTTAATAACACTAGACGTTTTCAAGAAAGTGTTACTTACATCATAGAAACGACACAGCGAAGTTAAATACTACATAAACACACGAAACAAAAAAAAAAAAAAAAAAAAAAAAAAAAAAAAAAAAAAAAAAAAAAAAAAAAAAAAAAAAAAAAAAAAAAAAAAAAAAAAAAAAAAAAAAAAAAAAAAAAAAAAAAAAAAAAAAAAACGAAGAATGGAGGTAGCTTACATGCCTGCACTGAAAGAAAAATTTTGTAAGCAGTCTTCCCTGCCAAATTATTTTGTATTAATGAAAAAATAATTTTGTGGTGGCCACTATATTTTAGTGGTGTCAACAAAATGTGTATGTAGTAACCAAAAAATAAATTTTGCAGGGTAAATACCCACAAAATATTTTGAAGCGGCTACAAAATATTTTTTTCCCATGTATAGCAGACAATATCTTAATACTGTGCATTAAAGTGTAATTTACAGAAACACATAACTCATTTAAGAAAGAAAAAAATTAATAGCTTACTTGTTTCGAGAATAGTGGCAAATTAGTACATATTAACAGACGCAACTAATTTTTGGGAAAACTTTTTTTTTCACTAGCTTGTCGCAATGCACAATGCTCCATGGTTGCTGACAGCAGGTCTTTATGAAGAGGTATAACTCATCTGACCATGCCAAATATAATCAAGTTACTACACCACACGTCTGTGAGTGAGTGAGAGATTTCGGTCAGCGCTTAGCATCGAGGTCTTCAGCGCTGGCGTCCGGCACGATTCCCACTTGCAAACCGACCCCGCCGGGAATCGAACCCGGATCGCCTTGGTGGGAGGCGAAAGGTCTGACCCCTCGGCCACCGTGGCCCCATCACATGTCTGTAGTTAGCAGATAAAACCCAAGGTGGCGTGACAGTTGAAAACAGCCAATCACTTATCACTTCAGAATTGCTGTCTATATGTGATTATTAGTGACCCGGAAATATCGCGGGTTCAACGACCAGCCGGCTGGATTGCACATTCCTGTATACACTGGGTCCTCAGCTACTTAGCTCCAGTGAGTAGCCAGTTGTACGCACATGTGACAAGGTAGTAGGGCAGTAAGTGCGCGTCTTCATGCAGGTATGGTATTGGTTCACAGTCCTCGAGAAAGAGTATAACATACAGCGGTCCAATCGAAAAAATTTCTCACACGTATCGGAATTCTAAATTTAAAGTCCCCTAAAATGAATTGAGAAATTTCCGGTTCTCTGCTAATTCTTAAATATAATGCTTGATCATTGTTATTTAGTCATACTAACATTTTATTCAGGATATAAGACAACTATTCAGATGTTTCAGGAAGGAAACATGGACTTGGTTCAATATGGTATTACACTCTTCAGTTACACAGACTCTGTTCATCATACTCGTTCTTGAGGATTCGGAACCAATAGTTAATCTGGATGTAAAAATTCCCTGACACCCTGTTATGATTACCAAGAGCCTCGCCTGGAGGACGGGCTAACGACGACGGCAGTGCAATCAGGTCAGTGGTTGCACAAGACAAGGACCTCAGCGATTCTCCCCACCTGCACTGAGGTGAGGCGTTAGCAAAGTATCGGGGGAGGAATCTGCGTCTGTCATCCGCCAACACTCTCCCAATCAACAGCGGTCCAGCTCTCCTCCGGGGCTCGGGGGTCGAGTCCCTCAGGGGCGTGCTCGTCCATCGATGCCGTCTACCTCATCAATCCAGCTTTCTGTAAGGTTGTCAGATCTAATTATGTAGCAAAATCCCTGTGATATTCCCCCATTTAATTTAATATTTATTATTTAATAATATTACACTCCCCTCCTAAATTAATGTAACAAACACATTGTAACGGTTTTTGTATTCTGAGCGTCTGCGTCATAGTAAATAACCGATTAACCGTAACTGCTTAAAGTCATTTAAACCCAAATAACCACCTTAATAACCCCCCCTAAACATGAATAATTTGCACCAACCTGCGTTACAGAGCCAGGTGTATATTGGGCCATTCGTTAGAGCAGCAGCCAATGAACAAAAAGCTGAAGAGTACATAGGACTGCGGAGTCCAGCCTGGTGGTCGTTGGATCCATGGCATATCCCGCCAAATAAATGCTAGTCGAAGTAGTTCTTAGATTAGCCTCTAGAATACGCGATAGTTCTAAGAAACTGCCGCACCGATAGATGGCAGCATGGCCGCGGACTTTGGCGGATAGGTAAATTCGAGTGTCCCGTCTCTCCTGTGTCATCTTTGCCACACGGCAGCCATCTTGTTTTAGTACCGTCCTGGGCGCAAGGCGCTGTTGTCGCAACCTGTACTCGGTCAAAAATATTAACATAAGAGATGCCGACCTAGTGAAACTTTTTTGTTTATGCGTAACACTTTTCATACAATTCTCTGTTTTATTAACCCTTTACTCTATGGTAAATGAAAATGGGTACGAAATCTGCAACGTTTTGAGCATCGTGTATTTGAAGCCTTGCTAACATATTATGTTTGTTTTACAGGCTTGTGTGCTACAGTCATGTGCAAGCTATATGCCGCAAGGCGTCTGTCTACCCAAGCTGCCTCGGGCCTACGCAGTGGACCGAGCTAACGACGCTAATCCTGCCTGGGTTATGGGATACGTATTGGATCACACGGCCTCGCGCGGGACGTTGATTGGCTCGACAGTTTCCACTATAGGAGGGGAGGGGGGAAGACATCCCCGGGGACGTCTACAAGGCACAGATCAGCTGAAGATACAGAGGAGAATCGCATCACAGCGAAAACACTTTCGCTGCCACAACAAAATTTTGTTCAAATATCATGTATTGCGAAGGAATTCCATCGTAAAGGTGTTTAGCTTGCAGAAAAAAAAAAATATTTTACAGCAAAACGAATATGGGACATGTATGTTTTAATGACCAATTTTGTCCTAAAGACGTTTTCTTTGAAAATTGAATATGTTTCTTTCTAACAAGGATAATAATTTATTCAACACACAGCTTGTGTTTAAATACTATAAATATCTCCACCACAAATATTTAAAGCAAACTATCTCAATAATAACAGAATTTTTTATCACTGTCACCATAACTTTTGAACAAAATATTTCTTAGCTCAAAGTAACTTTGCAGTAGCTCATGTTTGAACAAACATATTACCGCGGCAATGAAAGTATTTTTACTGTAAGATAAAAATGTTTAGATGAGTTAAAGAAAACTGGTTTGTCGAAAACAAATAATTTGTTTGTACGTGACAAATTAATATTCTTGTTAATGGAACAAAGCTACATTGCGCATTTTATTTTGATGTCAAAGTGAAATATTTGGATTGGCTGTACATAGATTGCTGTGTCAAGCAATTAAGAACAATAGACAGGCGGTAGCCCCGGGAATCGAACCCGTAACAGTCATCCAACGCTGAACACTGAGCTTTGACTCATCTAATAAATGTATGTGAACGTAAGCACTCAAACGAACTGGGGCAAACTTATTTTCGCGAATAATTCGCGCTCATCTCAAAATGATATAAGATCAATAGCGACCCCTGAGTTTCCCCGAAAAGATTTTTTCCTCCACTTTGTTTCAATGCTTTGTGGGCACACCTGCTGTGGTTATTGGCAGCTTGTCTTTGTGTAGAGGTGGAACTTATATTGCTGCGCCAATCAGGACACGTTTATTGCGACACCACACGTCTGTGATTGACTGGTAAAACACCAAGACGTTGATAGTTAAAACCATCCAATCATTGACCATGAAGCAGCGTTGCAGGTGTACACCGTAAACCGTGGTTACTTCGACCTAGCGGGGTAACTTGGACAACTCAGAATTTTGGTTTTTATGTTATTTAATGACGAAAGTTTCAAGCATTAGCTATAAGGCTAAAAGGAATTGAAGGGTTCATAACAAAAACAACACTTGTCCAAAAAATGCAAAAATGAGATAACAGTGAATTCTTATTGTTCTTGGCCATACCCATTGCTCTGTATGTTCAGTTTCCACAAAAACAGCACGTGTCCAAAGATATAGGCCATGAAAGAATAGGTGGTTCCACAAAAACAACACATGTCCTAGCAGTTTCCCCAACA